>CM076579.1:869575289-869662344 GCA_034641835.2 Pinus albicaulis
GAGGTGTTACATCCTCTCCAACAGAATAAAAGGTAAGCTCTTTGTCTCGCTTTCTCTAGAATAGTTTGGTATCCATCCTAGTTAGTTGATTCATGACGCCATTGGTGTGGCTTAAGCGGCTTTGCATTCCATTAATACTAAAAAACTTAGTGCGATGATAAATAGAATGGATTTGGTCAAAACTTTTGAGAGAGTGAATTTAAACTTCCTTAGGCTCTTGCTCTTGCATATTGGGCTTGATGTAAAGGACACTAATTGGATCATGGGGTGTGTAAAATTTGCAAATTTCTCGGTGCTTGTCAATGGATCCCCATTTTATTTTTTCACCATCATTAGAGGCTTGAGACAGGGGATCCCTTTATCTCCCCTTTTATTTCTTCTTATCATAAAGGGTCTGAGCCAAATGATCAATAAGGCCAAAACGAAGGGTCTCATTAAAGGGTTCAAGGTGTGTAAGTCCTTATCGTTAACACATCTACTCTTCATTGATGGTGTGTTAATATTTGGGGAAGGGTTGATCACTAAATGGAAATTTTTTCGGTGTATTTTCTCTTATTTTTTTGCATTGCATCTAGTATGGAGATCGAATGTCTTAAATCTTCCTTTCTGCATAATAACATTCCAGATTGGACCAGTGACTCTATTGTCTTTATCCTTCTGTTCAAGGTGGCTCGCATCGAAAAAGGCATTACATACCTGGGCTATCCTTGGGAAGAATTTTCTTAGCTTATTAAGATGATGGAATGCATAATTAGAAATTGGTGTTACAAGAGGCTTTCCTTGGGTAATAAAATGATTTTTGTTAAGTTAGTTTTGGAGAGCATTTTGGTTTACTAGTTAAAACTTTCTAGATCTCTAAATCTAACATTCGTAAGATTCATCAATGTATGTTCAATTTTCTTTGGTATGGAAAGAAGATAAGGTCTAGCTTTTATTTGGGAAAATTTCCTTGCGGGATGGGCTTTTAAAAATATACATTAGTTTGGTCTCGCCCTTGCCATGAAGGGTCTCTAGTGGGCTATCATAGGTACAAGTCTTTGGATTTGTATCATTATCAATAAATACTTATATAATAGGCCTATTTTGGAGTGGTTGAGGTTTTACAATATTCATAAATATATCCTTCTAGGTCAATTTTCTGGAGGGGTCTAATGGATGCTTTACCTTGGATTATAAAATGGCTTGCCTAGAAGGTGGGCAATGGAAATTAGGTCATCCTTGGGAAGGATCCTTTTATCGAGGGGTAACTCTTTTTATCATCTATCTCATGAGCTTATCACTTCTCTAAATGCTCATGGAGTATCTATATTATACCATGTTTCATTGTCTAGCTCACAGGTTGTCCCCTCTAGTTGTTGGAAAATCTCTCTTGATCTGGGTCTTCAGTGGTCTGAGGCCGCCAAATAGGATATTTATGTCAAAGGTATCTCATCGAATGGGCTATTTTTAAGTAATGAGGAGGACTTCATTGTCTGGAGTTGGAACTCATCCTCTAGATAGGTCATACCTAGGTTGGCCCATGGTTCCATCATTGTTTTCTCTCTAGAACCCAAGGATATATGGTGGCGCAAAAAGTTATGGAAATGGTCCTTATCACAAATAATCAGATAAGGATAGATGAGCGTTGAGAGTGTTGATTCAAGTCACGTTTAAGTGATAGATGAATTTATAGACTATGTGCATGTCAAGGTATATTAGGTGAGTTAGTAGTCGAAAAGTTTAAATACCCTTCACCAGGTTCATTGTAAGCGATCTCAATCAAGTTTGTGTGATCAATAGAGAAGAGCAGTAGCTCATGTTATTGTGTGTGAAGTATTTGCGTATTATTTTTTGTTTATCCTCTCTTCCTTTGTAAATAAAACACGTTGGCTTGAACAATATTGCAAATTTTAAAATTTCAAATTCCAATTCGTGGGTTTTCAAATTCGAATTTGAAAATTCAAATGCCCATGCATACATTGTATTGTGGTTTATATCGTATATGTATATATAGTGACAACTAGGACGGGATGTGTATTGGGCGTCAAAATCCGTGTATGCTCACGTATGTATGAATGCATGAATGAATCATCAGGAGAGAGATGGTACTGTAATGGGTATCACTGTCACATACTCTCAGGGTAGTAAATACTCTATACACTTGGAAATATGGCTTGCCCATGCGATTCCGCGTGAGCTTATGATGGGAATTTGATGTTGAAGGGACGGGGACCTCGATATCAGGTGATCAATAAATCTAATGTTATATTTGCAATAATGTGATTGGGTAGTGTATGTTATTCATTATATTTATCCAAGTACATTATTAAATGGGTGGCATATATTACCGCCATACATAAATTTTTATGATTTATTTTCCAATCTAATTTTTCTAGAATTCATTTTCCAATAAATTTAAAAAGACATTTCATACTAAAATTTTATAATGGAATAAATAAAATATACTTTAAATTACAAATTACAAATCAATAATCATATATTTTAAGAACATTGTTTAAATAAAATGAATTTAAAATAAAAATTGAAACAAAATCATATACATTAATCAAAATGAAAAAAATTAAAAACAACTTAAAAAAAATAGATTTAATAATAAAGGCCTAGGCATCTTAAAGGCCTAGGCGCAACAATAGCTTCTCGATGCATTGCATAATAAATATTTCACTCTCCTATCATTGACTACATAGACTAGAGAGGTTGATTTTATCAAGACAAAAAAAAAATTGAAAACAATAAATTTAAAAAGACATTTCATACTAAAATTTTGAAGTGAGCATTGTCTCCTCCTCCATTTCATTTGGAAAGAGATACCCACCACCCATTGTAAGTAAAGATAATCTACAGAGAACAATTTATAAAGTAAGTGCACCTTTAAGTGTTATAAATGGTGACAAACTCTTTCATCTCATTATATTTTGGAAATTGAATAATACTCAATTTGGTTATACAGAATCTAAGAATTTATTTGTATTTTAATATTGTTTTTCTTTATACACTAATCATAATAATAAAAAGATACTTTTGATTTTAAAAATTAAAATTGCTCCCCATCTTATAATATTTTCTTTTCTTTTCTTTTAACACTTTATCAAATTACAAAATTCTCTTAAATTTTAATATAATATTATATTTGTTTTCTAAAATAATCTATATAATAGAAAAAAGATTATTTATTTATATAAAATATTATATATTGTTGTTTCTATTAGAATATTTAAATTGTTTTATTTTATCAAATTTAAAATATTCATAAATGATTTGATATTAAAATTCATAATAATATTATAATAAAAAAATTATATCATTTAATGTAATATTTGTAATTAATTATTAATCAAATAAGAATATGTTTTTATCAATGAACCAACAAACCTATAAAAAAATAAAAAATATCAAACTATTAACTATTAACTCTACATTAGTCCCATTGAAAGCTTGGAAAGAACATGATGTGCAGAGAGTTTGTAAACTAATTTAAGTTTAATATGTGTTTTTATATAAAAAAATAAAGTGTAATAAATTATTTATTTATTTATTTATTGAAATTTAAAAAAATAATTTTAAATAATCTGGTATTTTATTGAATTTATCAGATTAGAGAATAAGTAAATAAACAAACATATATTTATTTTTTAAATAAACAAACAAAAATTTAAATAAATAAATAAATAAAAGCAAATAAATATATTATCTATGCAAATAAATATATTATCCATACAAATAAATATATTTTTATAATTCACTAAAACTGAATTTATGTTTTATTTTATTTTTTCAAACTATAATTTATACCAATATAAAGAAAAATGTTGTCATCATGTAGTTGTATTTATATTATGGTCTAAATGGGTGTAACAAAAACTACTCCATCCCTTGTTATAGTGCAAAATTTATTTGGATGTATGCTTAATTGTGAAATAAGTGCAATGCTAAAAAAAAAAATTGGAACTTTTTGTGTCTTATAGTTACTTAGAATTTGATAATAATTTAGAATTAGAATTTTTAAATGGTTCAACCTTCAATTCATTTTAGAATTTAGGACGTTGTAAAATCTTATTAAAAATTAACCCAAAAAATATTAGATATCATTTTTGGTACTTTAAGCAAGCAATTTATCTATGACCATTTCCATGAGACGTAGTAGTAACTGGCTAATTTCTCATGATTTTTGAATAGTCCACTTAGCACTCATTGTAGGGGATTGAATAGTTCACTTAGCATTCATTGCATCCGGTGATGCTCACACCGGTGAAGAAGTGAGATTGAAACTAGTGAAGCTCACAGGGGTGAAGAAGTGGGATTGAAACTAGTGAAATGAATCACATAGCGTCAATCGTCACTTTCAAGGCTTGCACCCGGTAACCAGGAGTTCGGGGGAGGTCACCCATCTCACTCATCTCAGAACTCCTCTGCCTCAAGCTCGGTTATCTGTGGAGTTTTCCCTACAATAAAGACTACCTCACTTGCTATCCCATTTGCAAAACCTTAGCAAATATTGTACCTCATGAACCATTAAAAAAACACTATAAAAACCCCTCATACCAAAAAAATATTGTTTAATATTTCAAAACATATTTAAAAAATTTTAAATTCCAAATCCTTATATTGAATAGCCACAACAATCAAATTTTCATTTTTTAATTAAAAAATAAAAAATAAAACCAAACTATAAAATACTCTGTTTAAATTTTTATTACTTTATAAGCCATCTGATTTTAAATTTTTTATGTTAATATAAAGTAAATAAAAACTTATTTTCTATATTAATATAAAATAGTTTTGAAACAAAATTTTAACAATTTAATGTACAAGTTTTATGGGCTTCCATGAATTTACGCTGCATACACATGCACCGTACACACAGACCCATTCATACTTCGAAATTTCACTGTGCCTTCTCGGTAACAGAAACGAAGGGCGGCGTACAGAGAATTACGTACACCCAAAAAGTTAAAATATACGAATATCTTTTCATCTTCTGCGGCTGCGGATGAAGGCAAGTATGCCATGGGTGGTATGGCATAGACATGCCTATTAGTACTCTTAAGAGTATTAATAGATCAATAGACTGGAAAATAAGGCTTTTCCTAGTTCTGCAGCTATTTTATTTTGTTTTTTTTTCTTAAATATTGTTAATTTTTTTTTCTGTCTTTCTTAATAAATATTGTTTTTGGTTTAGCAACTTTTGATGTATGCTATATATGTATTTAAATATTAACGACCACTTCGTCCTAGCACTCAAGTGTCCTTCCAATGCATTTATTCTATGACTCTTAAGATTCTGGGGTTTTACTTTATAGTATTATGTTTCTGTGATGGATAATTCCCTTACGTTTCTTTGCTGAATATGTTAAATGTGCGTGTGTAACATTGTTGTTTATTTCTTTGGTACCTTGCTTGCAAGGGTTTATAAATACACTTTCCCATGGGTATTCAACACTTATGTTTATTAATGTTTAAAGAAGTTTCAAACTGTAACTTTTACAATTACATTGCATTTATCTTTACATTGGTTTTCAAGTTATCATTTCCACCTATAGTTTTAGCTTTGTGTGTGGTCTTGACTTGTCCACATGGGTCGGTATATTTGGACTAACGAGAACGAGGGTACTAACTAGGCTGTGACCACATCATGTCAATAACTCTTATTGGATAACGAGGACACTGCTACCCTTTGAGGTTATATTCATTTTCCTCTTATACCAGAGCTTTTACATTAGTCTTGCATGGTATATCATATACTTTGAATGGTTTCCATGCATACCCTCTTCACACTAAATTTTAATTCCTAGTTTTTTAAAAATTAAAAAAAAAATAGTCATTCCATTATTTCATATATAGTATTAATGGTTTATTTATGGTTTATTGATATTCAACAATTCACATATTTATTTTATTTTATGCACATTCTTTATTTGGAAAACAAGAGCATGGTATAACATGTACTTTGAATGGTTTGCATGCAAACCCTCTTCACACTAAATTTTAATTCTTATTTTTTAAAAACTTCTTAAAAAAAAAAATAGGCATTCAATTATTTCATCTATGGTGTTAATGATTTATTCTTATTCAACAATTCACATATTATTTTATTTTGTACACATTCTTTATTAGCAAAAATGAATCACAAACACATCATCACAAGTATTTACTGTAAATACTTATCTATAGTGCTAACTTATCTGTAAATTAAATGGAAGGACCACATCCTCTTGATGGAAGCCCAATTATAAGCATGCTCAAATCCGAGGATTATCACATTAATAATATCCAATGAGGGCCAAAATAAGTGCTTAGAAAAACCACCAAGTTCAAGTTTTTATTTATAGGCCTCAGAGCCAAAACTATACACAACCAAGTCTTATACAGTAAGCATGTATACGCCAAGCAATGTTAAAATTCAGAGGGGAAAAATAAAATAAATAGTGGGAGGAAGCAAAAGGGACTTCCAAACTCTATGTGAGTGACATTGGTATAAATTATAATGCGAGGAACCACAACGTGAAGCCAATTCTACCTGAATTGGCGGTGTTAGGTATATATATATATATATATATATATATATATATATATATATATATATATATCTTATAATTGTGCTAAACCACCGAGCAGAAGCCTTCTAAACTGAAATTATAAAATGCAACACAATTGCAATCCCTTGTTAAGGCTGACATGTAATTTTTAGACGAGACCCATTTCGTTATGCCTCATAATATGACAACATCTATTAACCAATCTTGGAACTTTATTTCTAGCACTTCCATATTTAACAAAACTCCACTCTGTCAAGGTTAAACCACTAGTCAGACCCACAATACCATGTGAGCTTGTCTCAAAGAGCTTGAGGTTATGGAAAGAAGCACTTCCGTTGACCTTCAGGGTAAGCCCTTCGGGCCGAATCCACTCTCAATAGTCTTGGTGCTCTCTACAGATCAAAGCACAAATAAATAATGCATTCGCTAAGAGCCATTCAGCAAGCCTCTTGATCGATTCCAATAGTCTCAACACTTTTTACAAAAGGAATTACAAGAAATCCACAGGGGTTAATCCTCCAGGTGGGGTCCAATTTGGCACATAATCTCGACGGTTAGTCGATCAACATCACCCTTTTCTGTCTCTCGTCTTTGTTTAGTGTCGTATCTCGGTGTTGTCAATTGATAGATCTCAACTCTAGTTAATTGTTGGACCTCCAAATGCCAAAATGACTATGTGTTGTTTTCCTCCACTTTTGTAATTCTATGAACTGCAGTCTTTGGTGTAGCATCCAAATTTATCCTCTCGCTAATTACTCCACGGATCTAGATAGGGACTCCTTGGATCTAGATAAGGCACCAACTGCCCGAAAAGTGGACTTTATTTCGTTGATTGCATCACTCTCAACCGTTTTGGGTATGGGTTCACATTCCTCTAGTAGCTTTAATTTACTATGATTATTCTTAGATGCCCCAAGAAGCTCCTCACTACTAGGAATTTCGGCAACCGGACTCTGTGAAGTTCTTTGAGAGGTAGCATTAGTTGAATATTTGCTCTCTAAACTTGTTTCCAAGCTTATCTAGATGATCGTATCATGTGTATGCTCCTCTTATAAGAAAATATATTTTATTAGAAACCTACTAATTTAAGATACAATGCTCCTTGGATTTTGTAGCTACATGTTCTACAATCTCATTCCAATTGTCCCCATAAAGTTCTAGAGACTCAAGTAGAAATAATGTTTTTTGGTATGTCCAACTACCACCATTGACACTTTCTCTCTTAGTCATTTACATGAGGATAAAATCTATTGAAACCATGTTTGTGCCAAATTTTCTAGAATTATAACATTTTGAATATAAATCAAAACTTTCCTATAAAAAATGTTTCAAATGCAATCATCCACAAAAAAAGGAAATATAATACAAGAGACAGAAAAAACATAATTCACAGTAAACGATATCAGACAAATGCTAACAACACTCTATTTTCACAGTACAAATATAATAAAGCCATTTACCAAGAAAATTGGACTTCACCTGCAAATCAAACATTGTACTCAAGATTAACTTCTATAATACTATGTTCCCATAAAATGGAGCAAAACATCAAAACATTGCAAAGAAAGTGTAGATTGAAGATTTTGTGTGAAATTAGGAATTGATAACTCACCAACTACATTAATGACTTTGATTTGTAGCATAATCTCACTCTTTGTTTCCTTGGTAACCTTGCAATATTCATGACCTTTTATATTATATGTCACTAGCTTTACTTTATTATATGTCCTTAATTATTATTTATATTCCTCTTTGAAATTTTTATTGGAGACTTATGTAATACATAGTGTGTTTGTGTGATTTTTTCTATAGTCTGTCCTATATCATTTTGTTGAGTTCTTGTAACAAGAAGAACTACAAGGAGAAGGAGCACCATCTTCCCCGTGCTCATGGGATGCAAGTGGAGAGCTTGTAAACTCTTGCAAGATGCAAGGTGTGCTTGTGAAATGCAAGAGGATTTTGTGTGATAAACAATTGGTTAATTTACTTGTAGTTGTTGGGATCCAATCGGGATATTTGGGGATGAACGACTTGGTGTTGATGCTAGTTTGATGTGGAGCCTTCTATGTGGCTAGATAGTTTGGTGTGATTCCTTGATAGCCTAAGTATTTTTAGTTAGGGTTTGTTGTTGATGGTGGATACCCTAGCTAGGATTTGGGAAGAAATTAGAAATACCTTGCTTTGGATGAGCAGAAGGGACTTTTGTACCACCTTTATATGAGATTAATTATTGTACAAACCTAGATAGATATATTTATATGCTAAATTTGATGTCATTATGAGAGCCCTCTTTCCAAACTCATTAATACCTTAAATATTATTGAGGATGATCATGAATATGCTAGGTATGGTGCTAATTGATCTGAAAGGAGTGTATTAGTTCTGTTGTGCTAAGTGTCCTTTCAGTTAATTAAACATGTATAATTTTCCTTCGTGTGTTTGCTTAAGGAATGAGAGATTTAACCAAGAAATATAGATGAATTAATGAACTTTAAGCATGTAAATAAGCCTTAAAAAACACTGAACAATAGTGAAAAATAGAGAAAAACATTCACACATAAGTTTTACACAGTAGGCATGATGAACCAGTTCACCCCTCCTCGGCTACATCTTCTGGTCCAACTCCCAATGGCATGTCCCTCTTTGTAATTATGCTCAAAATTTTAAATTAAATAATTTTTTAGGCCTCAAATGGTTGTTTTCTCTACACCAGTGGCTCCAGAATGCTCAAATTAGTCTAGGTAGACTCTTGTTTCACCAAAATTTGTCGAAAATTTACCTCCCAATGCATTCTTCCCAATGACAGCTAGAAAAGCTCCACTAAATGTGGAGCCTATCAGTTTAACTGTAGATTAATTAATAGAAAACCCCAAATTTGGGGGCGTGCTCCAAATTAGGCCGGCGGATAACTTTGACATTTAATGTGAGTGGCGGGGTGGTCACATGCCACCCCCGCCGAATTCTCTGTTAACGGTTTCACTTCCACCGTTTGAGGTTGCTCTGAAGAACACAGTTCCGTAACCCACCAATAACCATCGCACTAACTTGAACTTCCACATGTGATCATGTTTGCAACAATTCGTGCCAGATGAAGTTGGAATGTTCCAAACTTTGAAAACGTCGCATTTACTATTTACCTCCACCATGTGAACATCCATTACAACTTGCCTTTGGTTACATTGGACGCTGTGGTTAGTGCGTGGATCACGGTTTCAAGTGAATGGTCATTTGATAGGGGGGCTAACCTCCCAAGCCCTCACTGCCGAGAACATTAAACTTCAAATAAATGTGTCATGATTTTTATCCAGAATTGTGTTAGGTCTAATTCCTATAACTTTGGCCGGATTATTCGTAACTGCATATTCACAATACCGACGTGGTGATCAATTGGATATTTGATCCTGGAATATCCTCCAATTTCATTGGCCTCCTACTTTTCCTGGGAGGTCAGATTCCATTGCTCGTTCCAGTTGGAATGAATTCTTGATAATTTAGAGGGTTGGATTTGATAGGAACAGAATCACGCTCTGTAGGATTTGAACCTATGGCATCAAGTTTTGGAGACCTACGTTCTACCGAATTGAACTAAGAGCGCTTTCTTTCATATTCGTAGATAAAGGAAAATACCTTTTATTTATACTCTTAGAGTCAAATACTTTCGCATCTGATATGATTCAATTATTTGATGTTCCCGTCGAATCGATATCAAATGATATTTCGTTCCTTTCTTTCCATAGAAAAGAAGGGAAATGTAGGGATGACAGGATTTGAACCTGCGATATTTTGTACCCAAAACAAACACGCTACCAAGCTGCGCTACATCCCTTCTAATCATTAGACAATTTTATTTTATAGAATTCAAAATCTGTTTCCCACATTTTTCCACCTTCAACGTTTTTTTAGAGGATTGATTTTGACACTATACATTTTCTAATGCCTTCTTCTTCCCTGAGATGTTTATTTTTAAGCACATTTAGGTACTTTGTTTTAAAAAGAAAAAATGATTTCTTTTTAAAATAAAAAAATGTAATGAAATCTTCATTTTTTCACATAGATAAAAAAAAATGAAAAAATGGTCAATATTATAAAGTTTATATTTCAACATGTTTGTGTAATGTTAATTAATATTTCAATGCACATCAAATAATTTTTGCTAAAAAACCAATATTTTGAACCATATAACAAAAAAATACAATTTCTCAATATAAATAGAATGCAAAAAATACATTTTTATAGACTTTTTGTAAAAAAAAACATGTTAAATAAACTATTTTTTTGGGAAAATATTAACAAAAAAAACTTTAAGAAAATAACATTTTTATTGAATTTTATGTCAAAATAATAGTAATCACATGTTTTTGGCAAAAAATAAGGATTATTCTCATAAAATATCAAAGTCCAAACATTACAAGTAAAACTGATGAATAGATCTCAAAACTATGCTTTATTTGCAAGCATAACTTAAAGATCATCAACAATATCACCTAATCCATGTTCAACATCTTCTATAACATCATTGATGTCTTCTTCCACAACATTTTCTGCTTCATTTTGGTCATTGTCATCTTCTAATGGATCTTTCATGTTTGCAAATCTTCCAAAGTGTCCCTTTCCAATCATTCCATATAATGGTGTTTGAGGTTCCTTTGCTTTTTTTGCCACACATGATTCATTAAAATCCTCTTTCCGCAAACCAACTTCTTGCATCTCATCTGGAAGGAATTCAAGAGCGTTAATTCTTTGTTAAACAAATTTGCATTGCACTGGGTCTTTCTCAATGGAAATGAAATTTCTTCCTTTTGGTAGACAACATGCTAGTGTTGTACCCAATCATTAAGCACAAAAGAATTAAATAATAAAATTAGTATAAAGACATAACAAGTAAAAAAATAAAATATTTAAACTCAAATTTGTATAATAAAACTTACCCGAAGTTGAGAATAAATCCAAAACCCAATCTCCTTTATTACATAGATATATAAGATATTTAATCAATGCTTGTGGTTTTTGATAAATGTTAACTATATCTCCTTTCGCATCTTTATCCTCATATGCTAGTTTTCTTACAATTGCATCATGAACCAATACTTGACTGTGACTCTTCCCATATACTCGATTCATAAGAATACACTTATAGCTATCCTCTTTTGTCCAACATTCAACATGGATGAACGCACAATCATTTATAATAGGCTGATCTTTGGAAGAAACAATATTTGACTTCTACCTATAACATAACATAGTAAAATTTCAATTAAATTGTACATAAATAAAAAAAATTAATAGTAATCAAACATACAATTTCAAACTCATACAATGTAAGTTGCATCCTTGAGTTTTTTTTTTTCCGTTGAATCTTGTTATTAACATTGCAAACTGTGTGTCTGAATGAAATGTCACAAATTGCCAAAGTGGTGATGTTGTCACTTCTTGAAAACTTGTAACCACTTTACTAAAAGCTTGATAAGTATATGGTTTACTATCATATTCAATGTATGGGAAATTGAAACCATGAGGAATATCTGCAATAACTAGGGTGTATTCCATTTTAGGTATTAGTGATGCACTGTCTTCACAGTCACCTTGTATTATTTGATATTGGATATTGTCCAGCCCATTCCAAATGTAATGATTAAGAGTAGGATCAAGCTCAACATTCATAAGACGCTTCTACCTCATCTTTTCAAAATTAATTTTTTCAATAAAGCTTTTGAAAGTATCTGGTACTCCATTTCCATCCTTCCTCAACATCTTTAATGACACAAAAATATATATCTATAAGTAATAAAATAAAAATAGTTTAGATATGAATAAAATGAATGTATAAATCAACATACTTTACTGAATGAAATATAAAAAATTTTAAGTGTTTATGTAGAACTTGCTTCTCACTAGTGGCACACAATATCATCCCAACTATCTTTATTCAACATTCTAACCATATGTTCTTGTATTTTCATAAAAATCTTCTCACTGAATAAATAAAGTTAAAACCATTAGTATAGTGACATGTATAAAAAATTCTACCAACAACATTATGTTTTATTTAAAATAAAATTATAATGAAAGGAAAATAAGAAATAATTTAGGAGACATACTTTTGAAATTTCGCACACACTTCATCCATTGATAATTCACCTGACTTCACACGGGCTAGTGCTGATTTTACTAGTTTCTCATCCTTCACACCTTGCATTGTTCTCCTAGGTGTGATAGTCATATCCTATAGAAGTTGCTTCATTTCAAGACTTGTCTTACTGTTGGTATATATTATTGGTTTACCCTTTTTAACCTTCTAATTTTTTATAGAAATATTCTCCCAACGCTAAAAAATATCATGAATCAAATCCCATATCTCCCCAGTTCTAAATTCCAACTGAAAAATGTTATCTATGCTTCTAAATATACTTGAATGCATTTTTACATCTTTTGCTTTGATTTTTTCATCAATTTGATAACCTTTTTCTATTAAAAATTCTTTCAGGAATGTTAGAGTAACTTGTGTCTTATCCCCACCACATTTTTCTATGAATTCATTGTGAACAAATCTGACCCTCTGGATGAAATTCATTTTCATTCTATACTCATTATCTGCATTATGATCCCATGCCAATAACTTTGATTCTATTTCTATTAAGCCAAAGTAAATGATGCATTTCACTGTTTCAAAAAGACAACTATTGGGATATTCCTCAAATAACTCTCTTTTAGCCTCTACTGAATGGTTCCCTCTAATTACATAATAATTATAATAATAATAAATTGTCTTGTCAAATGTCTGTTTGTTGGGAGCTTGACGTGGATAAAAAAGAACCACATAATCCACCACATGCACATATGGGTTGAACCTGAACAATGTTTTCAGATTATGTACACGTAGGTGATGGGCCTTTCTAATTTGATATTGAGATTGTCCTTCATCTGGCCTATAAAATTCGCTGACATTAAGCTCGAATGTTTGGCCACCAAGAATTACTTTATTTTCCTCAACTCATATCGAATGGAATTTTTTTTTGTTTTAATAATTCCATCCTCTAACTCACTGCTTGGTGTTATGATTTCTCTACTTCCGTTAGAGCTTTCAGTCTGTTCTTCACTACTTCTCATGACTTTTACAGGTTGACCAATATTTAATTTCCTCTTCTTATTGGTTAACATATCAGTTCTTTTATAAACAAGCTCTTCATCATCCTGTAAAAGAGAGACATTTTTGGTCATTTTTCTTTCTGGTGCCTGATTTGTTTTCTCCTTTTGCACAACAGTTCTAATCTCCCCTTCACTAATTCTATCATAATTTTCAGTTTCATGTTCCACATCTTCAAAAGAAACATGTTTAGGTTTACTGATTGACCCACCTTAGTGACTCTTGGTTGATCCCCTCTTTGTACTATTGCAATGTCACAAGCTATTGATCTTTGCTTCAATCTCCTTTCCTCTGCTTTGTATGTATGGAACGTGTTGATCACAGTCATAACATTTGGCTCCATATGGTAAATACCTTCAAACATGTTTGAAAGACTCAGAACAAAATCCTATGAAACAAAATAAAACATGTCAATGATCAATAATTTATAAAAAATATGAATGATCCTTATAATAATGCATAGCGTAAATATAAATAGGCATACTTAAAATGTTATTTGTAATGTTGCTTGAGATTTCTTCAGAAAACTTAATACATATTTTATTTATGTCATACTTGACCTTTGATAGATGATATCTAACATTCTCACATTTATTAGCCTCCCTTGCAAGAACACAAATAGTGTTTGTATTCGGGACCATACATATGTCTCGTCAATCACTTCATATGGTTCATTTAAGTCAATCATACCAAAAACCATATAGATATGTATATCAGCCTCCGTTTCACTGTCTTCAAGATACCATGAGAAATCAGTTTAATTTATTTCCTTGGCGTTCTTCCAACCATGAATAAGCTTTAAAGAACCTGGTGGGCCACTTGTTTGACTTTTATTAGTGTGTGCAACAATCTCCTTATTACGTCTAGCAGTATAGATAGTGTGTCCAGCTGCAACTTTAGATTTGGGAGTTGTATCCATAGTGCGTCCAACTGCAACTTTAGATTTGGGAGTTGCAGCCCTAGGTGCAGAAACATCCACATAAATCTTTTTTTCATGTCATTTTCCTCATAAAAAGAAATATATATATTAGTTAATGAGAAAACACATAACTTAGTTAATCAAATTTGTTTTTAAGTTTGCCAATATAAATTCAAAATTTACCAAAACATAATGTCTATAAAATAAATTAAAAAAACAAAATTTATTTGTAAAACTAATAAATTGAAAATAAACCAATAAAAAAAATTATAGAAAATTTTCATTTAAAAACAAAATATTAAAAAAAATAATAAAAATGTTTGAGTACATTTTATAAAAAAATTAAAATTGGTTTTAAATTGAATAAAACAATTTAGAAAAAACAAAAATTAATTTCAAAATTAAGTCTATATTTAAAATTAAAAACAAAACACAAAAAAATATTCAATGTTTAAGAAATGTTAAAATATATATATATTTTTAAGAGCAAAAGAGAAAAAAAAATTAATGTTAATTTTCTGTTTTCTTTTAATGTTTTATTTCGTTTTATATTCAACAACAATTTTTTTTATAACATAGTTGTTTTAATTTTAAAAAAATTAACACAAAAATTAAACATAATATATATATTATTTTGTTTATATTATAAAACAATTATATCTATATATATGTATGTATATATATTGTATTTTAATTTTTTAAATTACAAATTGAATAGTTTTTTATTATAATCATAAAACATATATATTATATTAGTAACACACACATATATATATACAAAAGTTTTAACATATATTTTAAATAATAATTTTTTTATTTATTATAAATATTTTATTTTTTTTAAAAATTAAAAAAAAATTGGTTTTATAGATTTTTTGTTTTTTGTTTTTTTTAATTAAAAAAATGATTTTTGGCTACCCGCCGGGGGCTGGAGGCCAGCACGGTAGCACTCCAAGGCGTCGCTCGTCTGGCCTCCAACCTCTGGCTAGTGGCAAAAATAAAAATAAATAAATAAAATAAAAATTAATTAAAAAAAGACAATAACTATATTAAAAACTATATTTTTTAAATTTTTTCTTTTAACCAATATATATATATATATATATATATATATAAATAACAATAATAAAAAGAATTATATTAATGTTTTATAAAAAAAAATTAAAAAAAAAAAAAACTTAAATTTGTTTTTATTTTTTGAATATTAAAACAATTATAATAAAAACAAATTTTTGTTTGATAAAAAAATTAAAACTATTTAATTTATAATTTAAAAAAAAATACATATAATTGTTTTATTATATATATATATATATATATATAGAGAGAGAGAGAGAGAGAGAGAGAGAGAGAGAGAGAGAGAGAGATATTGTTTAATATAAAATAGAATACTATACAATCGAAATTAGAAAGAAAAAAAAACAATAAATAAAAAATTTAAAGTATATGTTTTAAAATCTAAACAAAAACAAAAACAAATTATAAATTCAAATTAACAATAAAATTAAAAAAAAATTAAAAATTAAAATTAATATATAAAACAAAAAACTTTTCAAATAAAAAACAAAAAAAGAAATTTAAATAATTAAACCACCAATATATTTATATAAAAAAAACAAAGAGTTTTAATATAAATTAAAACTATATATTCTCCCTTAAAAAAAAAAAAAAATCTAAATTTTTGTCTTAAAAACCCTAAAAATTTGAGGTTTTTTCCCATTTTTTTCACTAAAAAAATATAAAAAAGTTATGGTTTTCGAACATAAAAACAATCAAAAAAATAGTTTTTGAACACAAAAACCATAGAAAAAACAGATTTTGCTCAAAATCATCTTTAAATATAGAGAATAGAAGGAAAACTAACCTTTCAAATGTGAAAAAATCTTGTTACCAATCCAAACACAATGCCTTCATAAAATTACCAATGGCAACACAATGCCTCCACAAACTTACCAATGCCAACCCAACACCTCCAAAAAATTGCTCCAACAAAACTAGAAGACTTGATGTGATGTCATGAATATAAACAATGATTTTTATTATATAGCGAATATTGTGTGATTGATTTATTGTTTAACGAATGTGGGATTAAAATTTAAAATTTAAAATATTTACATGTAGTTAAATATAGTTAAAATTATATTAGAATAGTTTATATATGCATGTAGTTATTATAGTTAATATTTACATACTCAATGTTAAATCATTCAAATATAATCAGGGATTAAAATTTAAAATTAGAGATATTTACATGTAGTTAATTATAGTTAATATTATAGTTAAAATAGTTAATATTTGCATGTACTTATTATAGTTAATATTTACATGTAGTCAATGTTAAATCATTTAAATAAAAAAATTCTTTTAGTTTGGAAGACATGCATGAAAGGAATTTTTTGTGGATATTTTGAATAGAAAGTATGGTGAAATATTTCAAGACCAACTGTTTATTAAGAAATTTTGACATATATTTTAGGCAAATATGATTTAGGTTTAAAATTTAAAATTTAAAATATTTACATGTAATTAATTATACTTAAAATAGTTAATATTTGTGTGTAGTTATTATAGTTAATATTTACATGTAGTCAATGTTAAATCATTAAAATAACAAGATTATTTTAGTTTGGAAGGCATGCATGATAGGAATATTTTTTGGATATTTTGAATAGAAATATTGGTAAAATATTTCAACACAAACAATTTATTAAAATGTTTTTAAATACATTTTAAACAAATATTTTGTACGAAATATTTGAAACGAAAATTTTGGAGGGAAAGTTTTTTGCGAAAATTTTTGTGTGGGGGGGGGGAATTTGGAGGAAAATTTTTAGTCTTTAAGCTATATATTGTAAATGGGAGAGGCATTTGTATCATTCAACATCTTCTTATTGAAAGCAATGGGTTCTTCTGATAGCGAAGTTTTTCTGTCTACAACATCAGTGTCTTCGTCATGTAACAACTCTATTCAAATTGATGAAAATAACAGGAGTTCATTCATCATGAATAGAGAGTCTAAAATTCGACTTGGTTACAATCCTAAGGATGATGAGAACATAATTCATGAGGTGCAGCAAAAAGAAATTTATGTAAATCGAGAGTCAGTTATTCCACTTACTCTTAATCCTAAGGATTATGAAAGCAACAGTGATGAAGGGCATGATGAAGAATTTATAGAGTCAAAATTTTCACTGCATCCTAATCCTAAGGATTATGAGGGAACCACTGATGAAGGGGGAGATGAAGAATATCCACTTCATCCTAATCCTAAGGATTATGTGAGCACCACAGATGAAGAGGGGAATAAAGAATTTTCAAAGTCAAAATATCCAATTCGTCCTAATCCTAAGGATTATGCCAGCACCATAGATGAAGAGGGGAATGAAGAATTTCCAAATTCAAAATATCCACTTCGTCCTAATCTTAAGGATTATGCCAGCACCATTGATGAAGAGGGGAATGAAGAATTTGCAACGTCAAAATATCCACTCCATCATAATCCTAAGGATTATGCCAGCACCACTGATGAAGAGGCGAATGATAAAATTCTAGAGTCAAAATATCCACTTCCGTCCTAATCCTAAGGATTATGCCAGCACCACTGATGAAGAGGGGAACGAAAAATTTGCAGCGTCGAAATATCCACTTCGTCTTAATCCTAAGGATTATGTGAGCACCACTGATGAAGAGGGGGATGAAAAAATTCCAGAGTCAAAATACCCACTTCTTCATAATCCTAAGGATTATGCGAGCACCACAGATGAAGAGGGGAATGAAGAATTTGCAAAGTCAAAATATCCACTTCGTCCTAATCCTAAGGATTATGCCAGCACCACTAATGAAGAGGGGAATGAAGAATTTGCAGCGTCAAAATATCCAATTCGCCAGCACTAATGAAGACAGGGATGAATTTCCAGAGTCAAAATTTTCACTTCATCCTAATCGTAATGATTATAAGAGCACCACTGATGAAGGGGGGGATGAAGAATTTCCAATAAATATAGATTCAAGGCATCCACTTATTCCTAATCCTAAGGAGTATGAGAGAACCAATGAGGAAGGGAAGGGATGGGATGAAGAAATTATAGTGAATACAGATTCAAAGATTCCATTTAGGCCTAATCCCAAGGATTATGAGAGCACCATTGAGGAAGGGGAGGATGAAGAGTTTATTGCAAATGATAATTTTAGAGAGACAAATATGAATAATGCATTTTCTCTAAGTGATTGTTTCAAAGACACCCATGGTGATGAAAAATTGAATCCTCCTAGTGAAGAATCTAAAAGAATGGATCATAATGGTGAAGGATTTAGTCCAAGTCAAGGTTACAAAAGTGTAGATGATTTTTGTGAAATGTTTTCTTCAAGTGAGGATGGTAATGAAAATTTTCCAAGCAGTGATGTTGATGAATTTCTTAACTATGTTGAGAACGATGATATTGGGGATAATATTCCTCCTAATGGTGATGAAACCGCTTTTACAAAGGATGATGGAATGATGATGTCGTTGCAAGAAAATATTGTAACTAGGAGTAGGAGTAGACCTTTTCATATCAATCCAAAACATTCCAGCTATACAAGGGAGAGGACAACATGTCTCACAAAAAGAATTTTTTTTGTTCATTTGATTTCAAGTGAATGTTGTCGAAGGGATTGCTTGAAACATATGGATTTCAAATTTTCTTTGGAGAAAAGGAAAACATATCTGTCAATGAATAAAAGCATGTAAAATTTATATTTAGTGTCTTGCATGCAATCTACACTAGCAGGTTATGATTATCATATTGGGAATGTATTGCTCTGCAGAAAGGCTTTCAAAATGTTTCATTCAATTGGTAATTATCGTTTGTCAAGAATCTAAGGAAATCTGGAAAAGGATCCCACATATTATTTAGAAGTACGTTATAAATGGGAGGTTGGGCTGTTAGAAAATACGGCTATTTCATGGATGAAAGACTTCTTTTCAAAGCATGGAGAGTGTCTTCCAAATAAAGACACAATACATATTCCAGATAATTTCTTGAGACGAGAAATATTCAACTTATACAGAGATTATGTAGAAGCTGCTGAAGGAGTTGGTAATTTTATTACATATTCTTATTTTACAAGGGTATGGAAAAGTGAATTCAACAATGTTCGTATTCCTAAGAAGACAAGGATGGGGGTTTGCAACACATGTGCTTATCTTAAAGCAAAAAGAGATAAATGTCAACGGCCAGAAAGAGGTATGCGTTCAAAACATTATTTTTTAAAATTGGATAGTTATCAACTATGAAAATATATTTATTCATATGTTTCTTTTATTTTATGTACAGATTCCGTTGTCAAAGAACTTCAAGAGCATCGCAATCAGCAAGCAAGTGAAATGAAAAATTTGTATAAACATCGAAAGAAGTGTTATGATAATCCAAATAAATATCTGGGTTTGATAATTGATGGTATGGACCAAAAGAAAACACTTCTTCCACATTTTGTCCGCACGCAAAAAAAATTACAGGAGGAAAATTTCATTCAGTTCCACTTGGTTGGTTGTATGGTATTTAATGAGAAGATGTTTCCAAGAGTTTTCTTCACAACTCTAAATATTCATAATGATGCAAATCTGACCATAACTATAATCCATGATGTGGTTATTCATTGGTCCGATATTCTTCCTAAAGTTTTGTATGTACAATTAGACAACACAAGCCGTGAAAACAAAAATCAAGTTCTTTTTGGGTATCTAAACATGCTCGTTGAATTAGGAATTTTTAAAAAGATAAAGGTTGGTTTCCTTCTTTTTGGACATACTCATGATCACATTGATCAAATTTTCAGTCGTTTTTCAATAAAATTGAGGAGGAAAGGTGTTGGGAGTTTGCCATCATTAATTGAATGTATTGAGAAATTGTACATTGCAGAGCCTGTTTTTCATGTGTTGGAAGAAACTATTGACATGCGAAGGTTTATTTTGGGATCGCATGGTGAGGAAAAATGCATTGAACAACTTAACGACATTAGCTTCCAGCATCAATTTTGTATCAAAAAAATTGATGGGCTAACACTTATATTGGACAAGAAGTATTCAACTGTTGCAGAATGGGGGCCATCATCAGGTTTAGCATTTTTGAAGTTCATTCCAGAGCATCCAATATTTTCATCAAAGATATTGTTATTACAGTCAGTTGTTGAACTCCATAATGCACGTAGGCATAAGAGAGACTTAAATTATTCTGAATGTCTGGGGGAAATTAAAATATGTATTAGAGATACATATGAGTACTTCGATGTTGCTGATTCAGTTTGGTGGGAGTATTTTTTTAGTAATCAAAGTGATATGATTACAAGATCAATAAATGAGGATACTCTTTTGAAGACTCCTTTTCTTTTGCCACAAAATATTCCAAATGAACAGGAAGAAACACACATTGTTGAACAACCACAATCTCAAGCTATTATTAATTCTCCACAGGTAGAGGAAAGAGAAATCTATATGGTTCTAGAAGATCACATGCACAACGTGAAGCCATGGAAGACCTTTACAGGGTTCTGTGCAGGATGTTAAGGAGGTTTGCATGATAGCAGTGTTAGCAGATGAAGATCCACTTGGCTATCCATTCTGGTTTGTCGAGGTTATAAATGTCATTAATGAAAATGAATATATTACAGTTGTTGATGTACATTGGTATGCCACAAGTACCCACCCTTTCAACGGTGTGTACAAGCTAGAGATGGTAGTTGAAAAAAATTGACAGAAAGAGAAAAAGCAAGGGCACAAATATAAATTGTCGCCACACAAATGTCTTAAAATTGGAGGATGTTGACATACTTGTGTATGAATTCAATTTGACAAAGAGAGGAACTCTTCGGTTGCAGACCATAAATATTTTGAAGAAATTTCTACCAAAACAATTGCTGCTGAGATGGGACTCTGTAGAATGTAGTCGTAGATCTACAAGACATTCGAACTCTGAAATGGTGGGCATGCATGTTGACTCAGATGGAGCACTAGTTGATGAAAGAGAAGAATATGGATCATCTTCATTTTCATCGAGTCATTCATCTGAAGATGTAGGTCTTGATGGTGTGCCAGAACCTATGGTTGATTTTGAATAACTTTCTAAGACACTTTCATGTAATTGATGTTTGCATGGAAACTTAAAATAAATATTTTGACTTCCATCTGATTTTTCATGAAGTTATGAGGCATTTCTATTTTTGTTGGATTATATGTTTTAATTATTAAAAATTCATATCTTTATCATATCCACAACGCAACAATGAATTACAAAAATAATTTATGTTATATTCAATGTACCGATGTTGATATTTTGATTAAAGTAAAAAAGAAAATATAAATTAATGTTGAATTTTTAGATTATGCAGTGATATTTCCATGATATTATATATTGTTACCATTTCGTATAAGATACTTTTAAAAATTTATAAAAATTATATGCCTCGTTGAAAGGGGACACTTTGTTTTGATTTTTGATTTTTAGGTTTTGGTTGCAATTAGATTTAGATTTATCTTAGGCTAAGATTTGAAAAGAGAAACATTTTTATCCTTTAAAATTAAAATTACTCTTGGAATAATAAATATTTCATTTACTAGTTGATTTTTTAAAATTGTTTAAGTCATATAATTTCTCCATAATTTCATGGTTCAAGTATGTTGAATACTTAAGATTTAAAAACTTGAGATTTATAACTTGTAATTAAGGTTTTTATGGCTATGAAATTTTATCTTTAATGTTATGGTTCAAAAAAATTACAATTTTAGGGTTGTTTAGAGTCAAGATATTTTATCTTTAACAACATGGATGAAAATTGTTCGAAATGATAAGGCCTTCAGACATGATTTTGTTTATTTTTAACATAATGTATCAATTTTTTTATAATTTTATGATTTTTCAATGTCCTAATATGTTGTCTTTAATTCCATTGTTACAATGTGTCAAAAGTGTGACACAATGTTTTTTTTGTTATTTAAATATCAAATCGTTTTGCTTTGAGGGTGTTTTTTCAATCCTTTTTTCAAGAAACATTTTCGTTTTTAGCATAATTTTATAAAATGTTGAAATTTGACCTTGAGGAAAAACCAAATGCGTTCTGGAATACACACTTTTTGTTTTTGGGGATTTTTTTCATGTTTTTTGAGTCTTTTTGGGCTAGAGTTCCTGTTTGATCGGTAACTATGTTAAAAGCAAGAAGTTTTAGGAGAAGCAAACTTGGTAAATGCAAAAGAAGTAAGAAAACCTAGTGAATGAAGAAGTAGTAAGAAAAACTGGTGAAGGCAGAAGCAAATAGTATACTTGCTGACTTTAAAAGTAGAAAGCCAACTCGGTGAAGTAGGTTGGTACGTATAAATATCTTTAGCAATGGGATTTTTTTTCTTCTAATAGATTGGTTCCTATGAATATTTGCAGCTGTGGGGATTAATGTCTGTAGCAGGTTGGTGTCTCTAAATATTTGAAACAATTGGGATTGGTTCCTTTAGTAGTTTGGTGCTACAAATAATTATAAAAGGAAGTTTTGTGATTTTTTCCGAAGAGGGTTTCCACGTAAATATTTTGTTCTATGTTTTGCAACTAGTATATCTCATATATATTTTTTTTATTATCATTCATAAATGTTTAAATAAGTAAACATTTTTTTATACTAATTCAACCCCACACCTGTCCTCCCCCTTGTTGGTCAAGCTAATCGCTTAATAATTCCAACATAGATTATCAACTAGGAATTCATAGACTTCGAGATGCCACACTATATGTTCAATGTTCAGGGTAACAATAGGATTTGTAACCTAAGATCTAGGAAATAAATTGAAAGGAATTCATACAAAATATAGATGTAAGAGATGTGTGTTAATTGGGGTGTTAACACAAAGTCCATTCACCATAGGTTGCAATCATTCATAGTGACCTAACAAAGTGTTCATGCAACTAAGGAAGAATTGCAATGTATATCTATCCCTTTATAAATAAATCTCATTTCTACTAATTTTTTTTTTTAATGCAAGCAGGGAAAGGGAAAAGAGACAAGATATGGTGATCACTATGGTTGCACACAAAGCCCCTGTTTGAAAGAGTACAAATATATAACATTGGTTGGATGAAATGGTCATGCAGGTAGGAAGGTTGCAATGTGAATAATTTCCCTTGAATGATGAATATCTCTCTTGCAACCAAGAAACAATTGTAAGTAGTAGGACGTTTGAAAAACTAAGAAACAAACACACACTGATCTATGAAATTGGAGGAAAAAAATAGATTACAATCTAAACTAGTTTCTAGGGTATGTTATAACACTAAGGAAAACAAGGCAATGCGGGTTGAGTTCGTGGGCCATCCTGAAAGAGCACTATGATTCATAAGAAACTAAAAAACCAAGCTTAAGTTACACAAATCAAAATATTAGGCACCAACTTTAGCAATTTTTCATTAATCCAGAGACAAAATCAAATTCACATCATTGTTAGCAGCTCTTAATGACCAAATTACAAGGTTACATAGATCATTTTATTACAAGAACCCCTAGTTGATCTAACTCCTAACAAATTTATCTATCAAATCCATTTTTTTCCATATATTTATATAGAAAAGAAATGGGGTAGATTGAAATCAGTTTCCCCAGATATGGACTATCAAACTATGGACATACTACAAAATAATGTTTTTTTCTTGTTTTTAGAAGATCTTGGTTGTAGAATAGTTCTAAATATGATTACACTTGATCCATTTGACATAAAATATGTTTAGAATGGGATGGGGTTGGTTTTTTTTGTAGCTTGGTTGGTTCACATTTTTTGGAAAAAATGCAACCGAAAAGATACCTTTGAAAGAACAACACATAGCTTCCAAGTCACACACATTCTAGGAAAATCGCTCGTGATTCACCTAATTAGGGACGTTCTGGAAAAAAACCATGTCTCATATTTCTTAGTTTTTTCTTTATTTATTAGGAAAACACGTTTGAATTTAATCACTCAATTATATCTGAAACAAGTTGTTCGAATTTTTTATCACGAGATGGAGATATGCTGAATCAACTTGTGTACAATCTAGAAAACATGAAACCATGTCAATAACTCTAGGAACAAAACCCATATCTTAGAATTACACATGGATCTGTGGTATTCCAACCTTATATGTCGACTATAGGAATTGCATAGGACCTACATGAATACAACTACAAAAAAACCTTCATTAGTAAAACCAAGCATATTCCTCGCTAATACATTAAAAATAAAGAAAAATGACGACAATTAACTATGTTAACATTTTTAAGCTTGTCTTAGTAAATATATGAAGAAATGAATTAAGGTTGGGGACAGATGGGCAAAGAAATGAGGTGAAATGACATAAAATGGGTGTTCTGGGTGGTGATAAAGATGACAAATTGGCGACTCGACATCTCCCCCATGCCTAAAATTTTGCACGTTGTCATGGAAGCAAGGTAGGGTTGGTCAATAATCCTTCTTGAGTTGCAAAAACCCTAGTGTCATAATTTTATATTAAGCATTCAAAGATGACCATATTGTAATCAAAGTCTAATCCAGGTGGTTCCAGACACCCTCAAGAGATCAAGAGGGCTCAGAAATGGTCAAAATTCAAAGTGGTTGGATTGTTGTCGAACCAGGTTCAGATTGAAGTACTTGTCACCTTGATTCCAACGGTGTGAACGAATCACCAATTCGAGCCCGTATGGAGAAGTTAGAGTGAGTCAAAGTTTTAGTCAAAGCTGGGCAGTGAGCCAGGTTTGATTGCCACACAAATTCACCATCAACCGACAGGGAACTTAACCCTGAAAATGGGGGAAATTGTGGCATATTTAATTCCCAATAACCCTTATTTTCGTTAAAACCAAAAACATTTATTATATTATAAAAAGACAAAAAATATTAAAAATATGGGTGGTAGGCCATGGCCCTCGCCACCCCCGTCAGACCTATATTGCAACAAAAAAAAAAAAATCAAATTATGGGGGGCAGGAAGTTACCCCCGCCACCTTGCTCCATATGTTTCAACAAACTATAAATATATATGGTGTTGGGCAAGCCGCCCACACCCCTCTCCACTGACCACGGTGTAGCTATAACCGGAGTGGAGCCGATAGAAATTGAACTCGCCTGACCCACATGGGCCAGCCCGCAATGGGCGAACCCATAAAACGTTTAACAACAAATAACAACACGCCAACCAAGTCAGTGCTCCAACCAACGGTTATGTGCCATTACCGCACCACCCAAATTACATACAACTAACGTTACAAGGGTCCAAAAAAACATACATATGCAGATTTTCGGGGGGAGGTGGGATTTGATCGGTTGACCTCCCCTTAACAATTTACCATAGTTTCCATTGCACCAAGTGGAGTGCTTGGTAAACTCCACCCACTAAAGCATACATAAACCCTATCCTTTACCATTCGACCCCAATGGAGGAGCCAACAGACCAAACAAAGAAGGACAGACCAACAAACCATCAGAGCAGGAGTGGGGAACCATGAGCGCATCCACAAAGGTGGAACCATGCTGGCACGCTTTTCAAGACATAGAATCTTTTGTAGAGAATATTCTTTGATTCCTGAAAGATTCCATGGGGAGGTAAAATTTCATTTTGTCATAATGATATGAAGTTTACAGTCATTTTAACGAGAATTTCACGGGGAATGTAATGGTAAAGACATAATGGCCATTTGAGCATCAGAATTGAAGGTTCCCAGTAGGACAAAATCTTAGGGAGTCTTGAGGGCATTAAAAAGATTCCTTGAGGCCCAAAACTTGCTTAAGTCCATTTTCGACAAACTTTATGTCGACTTTACACCTCTCGGCGACAAGAACTCAATGGCGATGTTCGTTTTAGCAGAAGAGCTTCCCATTTTTCGGCCATTTTCCATATTGGAGTGACGATGTCTGATTCTCGAGTGTGGACAGTCTATTTTTTGCCCCACGACGCCACGAGTTCGACGGTATATCCCAATTTAGCAGCTAATCATCCTCTTCTTCAAACAACTTCAGGGGTTGAGGTATATGCAGTTTGATCATGTGCCTCTTTTTGATGTGAGATGTGTTATTATTTCTAGATCCTTGCTTGATGCATGTGCGAGATCTTGTTTTTGCTTCATGTGAGATTATGTCATGTTGATAGGAGGTCCATTGTGAGTGAGAGTTTCTGTAGCAAAACGTCTCGTGGAGAGACAAGCCACTCATGTTGAGGTCACATCCTTGTATGAACATCATCCATGTACATCTTCCAATTTCCAGCACTATATGAAGTGATCTACCCCATTTTGACACCAAGGCCAGAGACGTAGCCCACACTGGGTGAACTCCGTTATCAATATCTTGTATTTTTATGTTAATGATGGTTGTCTTGTTTCCTCTTTCCTAAGAATGCACATGTGTTCTTTTATGCTCTTTTAAAATGAAATTCTAACATCATAGAAGTAAAATATCATGGGTAAATCTGGTAGCTGACGGACCCAGATAAAGTGGTATCGGAGCAGTCTTCTTTCTTATGCGAATTACGAGCGTGAACAATGATTGAATGTGAAACAATGGAGGATGGCAAAGACATGACATACGAGGCCATGATCAGGATGTCCAAAATGGTGGACATGATGTATGAAGCTCATGAAAGATGGGAGGAAGAAGAATCAGAAAGCAATGCTTCATCCACATCTTCTAGTGAATATTCATCGCCCTCACCATCTTCTCATTAGTCGAATGAGGAGATTAACTATAGGCTTCAAGTAGATAACGTTGGATTGAAAGTGCTTCTACGAGAGGATAAAGAGGATAAGAAGAGAGTGCAACTTCAGTTACAAGCTGCAGAGGCAGCCCTGGAAGAACTGAATTGCAACAACCAAAGCCTTCAAGAAAAGGATGCTGAATTAAGGAGGCTTCTACAAGAAGAGAAAAAGGATAATTAGAGACTGCAACTTCAGCTAAAAGCCGCAGAAGAGGCCTTAGAGGAGTTGAAGCACAACAAAGGCTTGAAGAAGCCATCATCACCTGTTTCTGAATCGAAATCTAAGGTAAACAATGTTGCTGTTTCTTCAGTTTCATATTCACATGCTACCATTTATGTGGGAAATGTGGAGATACCCATTACAGGAACTAGCATGAGTCTCCTCACCAAGATGGGATACAAAGGAGGAGGACTTGGCATCAATGGCCAAGGCATGATTTAGCCATTGGAGGTTGTGCAGAGACCTCGATTCACAGGTTTGGGATACACAGAAGGATAATGCTCAAATATGTTAGAAGATTCTAATACATGGTTGAAACCATTAGGGAAAGAGATTGATGGGAACACTTCACCATCATCCGATGACAACACACATTGCAGTGAAAGAGCTGAGGCAAGCTCTCGTCACCATGATTTCACCAGAGACCAACAAGAAATGTATAACAAGTCTCGATATTCTAATGTTCATTTTGATTACAAGCATGTCACTAACAATGAACATCAATAATGGCATAAAAAAAAATGTAGTTTTTGTGGATTACATAACCATGTATTTGCTAAGTGTTGGAAAATAATGGCAACAAAAAAGAGGATGAGGCGTGAAAGGCCTTCTCCATAACCATGTATTTGCTAAGTGTTGGAAAATAATGGCAACAAAAAAAAGGATGAGGCGTGAAAGGCCTTATCCACCGCAAGAAAAGAAGGTAAAGCTGGATTGGAGGAAGAAGACTCGTTGCAGTCATTGTGAAAGAAGTGGCCATCAAAGAGCCAAGTGTTGGAGGCTCCATCCAAAGCATCGCCTCAAGGACAAAGCATCAGTGTAGCAATTTGTTGAAACAATTGTTTGACAAGCAAATGCGCCACAGAGAGATGACCCATTCACTTTGATGAGTGAGAAATGGATTTTCTAGGTGTGGTAGAGTATCATGGCCTTACTTTGTAAATCATATGTTGCATGTTAAAATGTAAAAGTGATGATGTGTTTTCCATCACTTGTTAAGCAATAATGATATTCTGGCCTTGTATAGATAGTTGGGGTATTGATTCCATTTGATGTAAACTTGACCACAGAGTATGGTTATAAACTCGTGGCAAGTGTGGGGAATGCTTGGGTCATAGATTGGTCACTTAGTTAAGAATGTAATTTGCAAAATATTTTACTAGATGTTTGCAGAGGATGCAGGTGTCGGCTCATCACTTATGGCTCCGAAGGACAAAGGTGAAGGAGAATGAAGGGTGACCTTTCAGGACAATTGTGGTGCAGACATGGTAAAAAGCAACTACAGATGATATTCATGCTTCTGGTGGACCAAAACCTCCTCAGTGGGGAGGATTGATCCAGGTGGCTCCATACACCCTCAGGAGATCAAGAGGGCTCAGAAATGGTCAAAATTAAAAGTGGTTGAATTGCTCTCAAACTAGGTTTAGATTGAAGTACTCATCACCCTGGTTCCAATAGTGCAAATGGATCTCCAATTCGAGCCCGTAAGGAGAAGTTAGAGTGAGTCAATTTTTTGGTCAAAGTTGGGTAGTGGGCCAGGTTTGAGTGTCCCTCAAATTCACCGTCAATTAGCAGGGAACTTAGCCCCGAAAATGGGCAAAATTGTGGCCTCTTTAATTTTCCCAATAACCCTTATTTTCCTTAAAACCAAAAATGTCTATTTTATTATAAATAAACAAAAAAATATTGAAAATAAGGGTGGCGGACCATGACCCCCGCCACCCCCGTCGAACCTATATTGCAAAAAAAAATAAAAATCAAATTATGTGGGGCGGGTTGTCACACCCGCCACCCCACTCCATATGTTTCAACATATTATAAATATATATGGTGTTTGGCGGGCTGCCACCGATAGACCCAACCTACACCCCTCCCCATTGACCATGGTGTATAGCTATAACTAGAGTGGAGCCGGCGGGAATTGAACCCACCCGACCCATGTGGGTTGGCCCCCAACGGGCAGCCCCATAAAACGTTCAACAACAAATAACAATGTGCCAACCAAGTCAGCGCTCCAACCAATGGTTATGTGCCCTTACTGCACCGCCCAAATTACATACAAACAACGTTACAATGGTCCAAAAAACAACATACATATGCGGATTTTTGGGGGGGGGAGGCGGGATTTGATCCCTCGACCTCCCCTTAACAATTTACCATAGTTTCCATTACGCCAGACAGAGCACTTGGTAAACTCCACCCACTAAATCATACATAAACCCTGTCCTTTGCCATTCGACCCCAACAGAGGAGCCAACAGACAGAACAGAGAAGGATGAACCAATGAACCAGGAGTGGGGAACCATGAACGCATCCACAGAGGAGTAACCATGCTGGTACAATTTTCGAGACATAGAATCTTTTGCAGAGAATATTCTTTGATTCCTGAAAGATTCCATGGGGAGGTAAAATTTCATTTTGTCAGAATGATATGAATTTTATAGTAATTTTAACTAGAATTTCATAGGGAACGTGATGGTAAATCTAGAATGTCCATATGAGCAGTAGATTTTCAGATTCCCTGCAGAACAGAATCTTAGGAAATCTTGAGGGAATCAAAAGATTCCTTGAGGCCCAAAACTTGTCAAAGTCCATTTTCGACAAAATTTATGTTGATTTTATACCTCTCGGCGACAAGAAATCAATGACGATGTCCGTTTCAGCAGCAAATCTTCCTAGTTTTTGGCGATTTTCCAGATTGGAGTGACGGTGTCCAATTCTCAAGTGTGGACAATCGATTCTATGCCCCTCAATGCCACGAGTTCGATGATACATCCCAATTCAGTAGCTGAGCATCTGCTTCTTCAACCAACTTTAGGGGTTGAGGCATATGTAGTTTGATCATGTGCCTCTTTTTGTTGTGAGATGTATTATGATTTCTAGATCCTTGCTTGATGCATGTGCGAGATATTTTTTTTGCTTCATGTGATATTATGTCATGCTGATAGGAGGTCCATTGTGAATGAGAGTCCTATAACGGAACGTATTGTAGAGAGACAAGCCACTTATGTTGAGAGAACATCCTTGTATGAACATCATCCATGTACATCTTCCCATTTCTAGCACTATATGAAGCGGCCTACCCTCTTTTGACACCGGGCCTAGAGATGTTGGGTGAAATCCGTTATCAACGTCACGTATTTTTATGTTGTTGATGATTTTCTTGTTTCCTCTTTCCTAAGAATGAACATGTGTTCTTTTATGCTCTGTTCAAATGAAATTCTAACAACATCACATAAGTAAAAGATCATGGGTAAATCTGGTAGCTGAAGGACCCGGATCAAAGTCTTTTCCAAGAGGGATATGGTGAATAAGGTATTTTCATCCAACTAACTATAATATTTTCCACTGCATCTTCAATTATGTCTCTAATGCAAAGCTACCTAATCTTCTTGTTATTTTACTAAAATTTTTGGAAATTCTCTTTTCTTGGTGCTATTTTCCTTCAATGCATGTGCTAGTTTTGTCTTCAGAACAAGAACTTTATCACTATGGTGCTACCCTCCTCATATATTAGCAATGAATATGATTTTACCGGTCTTTGGTATTTCTTCTTTGTTGTATGGCCTAATTTGGTATTATTATGATAATTCTAATCACTTGAACCAATAAAACACATGATTATCCTATTCTCCTTGTCACAAATATAGCTAAAAGGGAAAGGATTTTTTCTTAACATATGAATGGCCCACCATTTTCCTCTTTGTTTTGACAAGGATACATGAAACTGAAAGGATAACCTCATCCCTTCCTTAAAATAATGAGAAATCACCCCAATTTTTCCACTTAACTCCATTGCTTGCAAATTATCCCTAAATTCAAGTTTCCAAAAGTGAATGCCAACATCCATTACATAAATTTTGGGGCTCTATTTTTCAATAGATATCACAACTATAAGTTCAAAGTTGGATCCCTCTCCTTTGACATATTTCCAATTGTGCAATCGTGATTGTCCTATCATTTGTTATACATCCACATTTTGGTCCCAATCTGGAAATTCAAGATAAGACTCATGTTGAAATTTCTACTAAATTATCCTCCATTAATATGATACATTGTTATCCATCGTGTAAAGGGTGTCATCATGGATGAGTCCTAGAGTATTGGTTCCTGTTTTCCACTTTTTCCATGTTTGAGTAAATCTCAATTATTATTTCGTTGTCACTCCTCCTCATGTAATTGGCCATGGTTGTTCTCGTAATTTGCATATATCAAGAATAGAGAACCTTAGCATGGTTATTATTCTTGAGTGAAAATTTTCAGTGTGGAGGGATGTCATTTAGGTGAGTATCATATATGCCAATTCTAAGCGAGTTTTGCATGATGAAAAACTAATAAGTGATCAGGAAGTTTCCTTGGAACATCAATTGATGATTGGAGCATAACTATTTCATATTGAGGGAGATTTAGGATGAGGAAAATTCCTTTTGATCATAGAGCATACATAAATTAAATTAAAGTATTTTATCTATATTGGACATTGGAGAAGAAACTGAGCTAAAGGTCACAAATCCCAAAAGAAAATATCTACAGCTCCAAGATCAATGAACTTGACCCTACCTAGTCAATAGAAGGCGTACACAGGGATTTTCATGGTTCCTTGGATATAATTAGTCGTGCATGTCAACACAAATTGGGAGAGGGGAAAACTAGATGGAAAGTGATACTAAGAATGTAGAATTGTTTCGGGGACATAGGCCAATATATCTCTAAAGAGTATAAGTAGCAAGATTCTATTCTAAAAAGCTTCAGTCGAGAGAGAGAGAAAAGGGAATTCATCCCATTTTTTTTGGTAGGTAATTATTTTGGGAGAGTCTATAAAGAAAAGCTATAAATGCAACAAACTCTAAGGAATGAATTGACAATCTTATATATAGTAGATATAACCTTGAGATCCTAGCTATGTGGGAGGTGTTTAGAAGACAAAAATCGAAGTGGGAACAAGGATGCCATAGGTATGTATTACCAATTGATGCACCCTTGAAAATATTATGGAATGGAGTAGATGTTGGGGCCCTTTTATTTTATTTTGAGTTCATATGAAAAGTTGAAATAAGGGAACAAAATTGAGTTCAACTATTCATACATTGTTTGTGTTTACATATACCCCCTTTTTTCTTATATATTTTTTGAAAGAGAATTACATTAAAATCTAAAGGGTTTGGGTCTTAATTATCAAGCAGTGAGGTGGAATGCATAGTCATGGATGTATCATACTGGAACTAATTTCTTCTCAGTGTGATTGTAAAGATGGAATTGACAAATGGTACAATGGAAAGGAGAAAACAATGTTATATAAATTAAAATTTTATTTTGTCGAAAACCCCTTTTAAAAAAGGTTGAAACAATCACAACGATTGCCAAGTCAACATTACACAAAGAAAAATCTTTCAAGTGTTGTGGTAAAAGACTTTTGTGAGGGAGGAATTTCTTGGAATGTAGTGTATTACATGAAAGAAATGATCTTCTTGTGATATATTGCATCTAGAAAACAATGGATGTGTGAAATATCACATAAAGAAAAATATGGTCGTGTAATGTGTCACATAAAATAATAAATATCCATGTGATATGTCATAAGAAAGGAAAAAAATTGGTGATTCATATGGAAAAAAAAGTGTTCATCATATCACATTCGATAAGAAATATTTTGTATGGTAGTTGCAAGGGAATAAAATTTGTGAGGTCGACATGTTGCACGAAGAAAAATTCTTTGTGTGATATATCATGATAAATAAAATTCGTGTTTTCAATTCATTGCATGGGTATGCATTTTTTTTTGGTGTGACATGTCACATAAAACAAAGATTTGAGGGTTGGAATATTCTTCAGGGTTTACTTTTTCGTAGAGTAAAAGTTTTTCAAGATATGGAATGATGAAAATTTCGTGGTGTAATAAAATAATTCTATCATGCCAAACATGTCTAGTGAAAATAATTTTATAGGAAACAAACTATATTGCAAGAATGATTTTTCTCTTGTAAAATATTATGTAGTGTGAGAGAATATTTTTCTTATAAAAACTTTTAAGTAGGAAAATGATATTTGCACAAATTCTCTCAAGGAAAAAGGGTGTTAGCGAGATTATAACAAAAGACTCGAGGCAAGCTTCAAAGACATCACACAATGTATATACTAAAAACTCAAAACAAAGTATTATTTTAGCCTTAAAAATTTTGTGTTTAAAAGAATAGAGAAAAACAATGATTCTTGCTAACACACATACATTATTTAATTACATGCATTTATCTACCCATATAAAAAATAATAAATGGTTGCATCTCAATTGAAATATACATATATTATTTTACTGTAAATCATTCTTTTCATATTACCTTATCTTATAATGTCGATTTTGAATCACAAAGATGCGATATAAGACTGTCAAACTAAATATTTAGTGTTTCTTTTATAGTTTCTTAACACAAGTAGAATCTTCAAATAGAAAAAGAGTTAATGAAAAATATATTATATTAAACTTAATACATGCTTTATTATGTTAAATAGTAATTAATACGATAAATGTGCATTTATTTATAGGTATATGCAACATTATTTTTAAAACAAAATATGCAAGTGAAAAGATAATATGGATTATATATTTCTATAAAATCAATATTACAACAATTCTAATAAATATCTTTTTCTCAGTTATTAAAGTTAAATTAGGCACATAAAACATTCAGTTTAAATGATCTCAAATAAATGTTAAACTAACCAATCATATTAAATTTAAGATGTCACAATTATGTTTGGAATCATTCAAATTATATTTATATTTTTATTGAATATATACATAAAGTAATTCTGTTATTATTACTATTATTGAGATGGAGTTAGTTTGAATTGGTTGAAGTTAATATCACATGCAAAGTTCAACTTGTACAACCCTCTTCTTGTACATTCAAAGAACTTTGAGAGTGGTGGTTGAATATTATCGTTGCTTACTCATGGTGATAATTTTTGCTGTAATCAATGATTACAATGGCTAGATTTATTCTTGGAGCTGGGTGTAATTTGGTTTGTCTTTTATTTTAATCATTATTAAATTATAATGATTATATAAAGCATCTCATCTTAATTGATAATTGTGCTTTCCATTGCAATTGAGATAAAAACATGTCCTAAGGCTTTAATTTTTAGATTGGTGTTTGGATGTGATGGTCACAAGCTATGCAAAGATGTAATGGCACTAGGATTTGAGTCTAAGTCATTATCACACCAACCACTCCAAATTACTATTAGATCATGAATAGACAAAGTAATGCATGTCTAGGAACTTCGTGTGTCGGGAGGTGGGGTTGCTATATAATTTTCTTTTCCTTTAATTTATTATCATTATTTTATGATGATGATATAAACCATCTCATCTTAACTTATAAATGTGCTTATAATTGCAATTGAGACAAAAACATGTTTTAAGGCTTTAATTTAGATTGGTTTTGGATGTGATAGTCACAAGCCATGTATAAACATAGTGTCATTATGGTTTAAATATAGGTCATTTTCACACCAACCACTCGAAATTACCATTAAAATACAAATGGATGGACTAATTGGTCTAGGTGGCTCTAGATACCTTGAGGGGATCAAGAGGGCTCAGAAAAGGTCAAAATTAAAAGTGGTTGGATTTCTCTCAAACCAGGTTCGGATTGAAGTACTTGTCGTCCTAATTCCAACGGTGCGAATGGATATCAAATCTGAGCCTGTAAGGAGAAGTTATATCAAGTAAAATTTTTGGTCAAAGTTGGGTAGTGGGCCAAGTCTAAGTGTCCCACAAATTCACCGTCAACCAACAAGGAACCCAGCTCCCGAAAATGGGTGAAATTGTGGCCTCTTTAATTTTCCCAGTAACCCTTATTTTAAAAAAAATCGAAAATGACCAATTATTTTATAAAAATAAAAATATATATATTAAATGGGGTGGCGGGCCACCAACCCCGCCACCCTCTAACGACCATATTACAAATGTTAAAAATATTTTTGAGACGTCGGGCCATGACCCTTGCCGAACCTCACGAAACCATATAACAAAAACAAAACAATGATGAAATGGGTTGGGTCAGGACCATGGGTTGCGGACCCCACCCACCCAACAAGCCACTATTATGGCCATTTGAAATAGGTCGGTGGGAATTGAACCTGCCTGGCCCACGTGGCTGGCCCCCGAGTAGATGGTCCCAAAACGTTCAACACCAAATTACATTACAACCCACAACGTGCCAACCAAGGCCTATTTCAAACCTCAAAACAACCAAACGTTAAAATGTTACAAAACGTTAGGGTTAAAAAAATACATATAATGCCATTTTTGGAGTGGGTGGGATTTAAACCCGACCTGCCTCCATGTTATCCACCAATATTACCACTAGGCCAATGGCCTATTCATTGTTAACTCCACCGAATTTTTTATATGAAACCTGTCCTTTGCCATTCGACCCCAATGGAGGAGCCAGCGGACCGAACAGAGGAGGGCAGACCAACAAAGAAGGAGTGCGGAACCACGACCCGACAACAAGGAAAAATCATGTGTGGGAACGCTTTTCGAGACAAAGAATATTTTGCAAAGAATATTCTTTGATTCCTGAAAGATTCCATGGGGAGGTAAATTCTCATTTTGTTAGAATGATATGAAGTTTACTTTAATTTTAACCAGAATTTCACAGGTAACACGATGGTAAAGTTAGAATGGCCATTTGAGCAACATATTTGCAGATTATCGACAAAACATAATCTTAGGGAATATTGAGGGCATAAAAAAGATTCCTTGAGGCCCAAAACTTGCCGGAGTCCATTTTTGACAAACTTTATGTCGATTTTACACATCTCGGCGACATGAACTCAATGAAGATGTTTGTTTCAGTAGCAGAGCTCCCCATTTTTTGGCCATTTTCCATATTGGAGTAACAGTGTCAGATTCTCAAGCGTGGACAGTCGATTCTATGCCCCTCGATGCCACGAATTCGATGGTGCAACCATATTCAGCCACTGAGCATCCGCTTCTTCAACCAACTTCAGGGGTTGAGGTATATGCAGTTGGATCATGTGCCTCTTTTTCATGTGAGATGTATTATTATTTCTAGATCCTTTATTGATGCATGTTGCGGGATCTTGTTTTTGCTTCATGTGATATTATGTCATGCTGATAGGAGGTCCATTTTGAGTGAGAGTTCTTGTAGTGAAACGTCTCGTGGAGAGACAAGCCACTCATGTTGAGGGCACATCCTTGTATGACAGAGAACATAATCCATGTACATCTTCCCATTTCCAACACTATATGAAGCGGCCTACCCCATTTTGACATCGGGCCAGGAGACGTAGCCCACACTGGGTGAAATTCATTATCAACATCTCATGTTTTATGTTGTTGATGGTTGTATTGTTTCCTCTTCTTTACAGAATATATATATGTTCATTTATGCTCTTTTAAAATGAAATTATAAAAACATAACAGAAGTAAAATATCATGGGAAAATACGGTAGCTGACGGACCCGGATCAAGTGGTATCAGAGCGATCTTCTTGCTGATGCGAAATTGTGAGCGTGAACAATGATTGAACATGCAATAATGGAGGATGGAAAATACATGTACGAGGCCATGATCAAGATATCCAAAATGGTGGACATGATGTATGAAGCTCATGAAATATGGGAGAAAAAAGAAGCAGAAAGAGATGCTTCATCCACATCTTCCAGTGAATATTCATCACCCTCACCGTATTCTCATCATTCAAATGAGGAGATCAACCATAGCCTTCAAGCATATAACATTGAATTTAAAGTACTTCTATGAGAGAAGAAATAGGTTATGAAGAGAGTGCAGCTTCAGTTGAAAGCTGTAGAGGTATCCTTGGAAGAAATGAAGCGCAACGACCAGAGCCTTCAAGCAAAGGATGTTGAATTAAGGAGGCTTCTACAAGAAGAGAAAAAGGATAAGCGGAGACTACAGCTTCAGCTATGAGCCGTGGAAGAGGCCTTGGAGAAGTTGAAGGGAAATGAAGGCTTAAAGAAGCCATCATCACTTGTTTCTGAATTGACATCTAAGGTAAAAAATGTTGATTTTTCTTCAATTTCATCTTCACATGCTATAATTTCTGTAGGAAATGTGGAGATACCCATTACAGGAATTGGCATGAGACTCCTCACCAAGATGGGATACGAATGAGTAGGACTTGGCGTTAATGGCCAAGGCATGATTCAGCCATTGGAGGTCATGCAAAGACCTCGATTTGTAGGTTTGGGATACACTGAGGGACAATTCTTGAAGGTGTTAGAATATTCCAATGCATGTTTGAAACCATTGGGGAAAGAGATTGATGGGAACACTTCACCATAATCCTATGACAGCGCACATTGCAGAGAAAGAGATGAGGCAAGCTCTTGTCACCATGAATGCACTAGAGACCAACAAGGAAGGTATAACAAGTATTGGTATTCTAATGTTAATTTTGATTACAAACGTGTCTCTAACAATGAACATGAATCATGGCATCAGAAAACAAGTAGTTTTTGTGGATTACATAACCATGTATTTCTTAAGTGTTGGAAAATAATGGCAACATAAAAGTGGATGAGGCATAAACGTCCTTCTCCACAACAGGAAAAGAAGAAGGTAATGCAAGTTTGGAGGAAGAAGACTCGTTGCAGTCATTGTGATAGAAGTGACCATCAAAGAGCCACGTGTTGGAGGCTCCTTCCAGAGTAGCTCCTTAAGGACAAATAATCAGTGTAGGAATTGGTTGAAACAACTATTCGACAAGAAAATGTGCCACAAAGAGAGGACCCATTCACTTTGATAAGTCAGAGATGGTTTTATATATGTGTTAGCTTGTTTTGGCCTTACTTTGTAAATCATATGTTGCAATTTAAAATGTAAAAGTGATGATGCATTTTCCATCACTTATGAAGCAATAATGATATTTTGGCCTTCTATAGATAGCTCGGGTATTAATTCTATTTGATGTAAACTTGACCACAGAGTATCGTTATAAACTCGTGGAAAGTGTGGGGAATGCTTGGCTCATAGATTGGTCTCTTATTTGTAATTTGCAAAATATTGTACTACAAGTTTGTAGAGGATGCAGGTGTCGGCTCATCGTTTATGGATCCAAAGGACAAAGGTGAAGGAGAATGAAGGGTGACCTTTCAGGACACTTGTGGTGCAGAAAAGGTACAAAACAGTTTCATATTATGCTCATGCTTTTGGTGGAACAAAATCTCCTGAGTGGGGAGGATTGATCTAGGTGGCTCCAGACACCTTCAGGAGATCAAGAGGGCTTAGAAATGGTCAAAATTCAAAGTGTTCATATTTCTATTGAACCGGGTTCAGATTGAAGTACTCGTCGCCCTGATTCCAATGGTGCGAACGAATCTCCAATCCGAGCCCGTATGGACAAGTTAGAGTGAGTCAAATGTTTGGTCAAAGTTGGGCAGTGGGCCAGGTCTAATTTTCCCACAAATTCACCATCAACTGGCAAGGAACCCAGCTCCCGAAAATGGGCGAAATTGTGGTCTCTTTAATTTTCTCAATAACCCTTATTTAAAAAAAAATCGAAAATGACCAATTCTTTAAAATAAATAAAAAAATAAAAAAATAAAAAAAAACATATTAAATGGGTTGGCGGGCCACCAACCCTGGCACCCCCAATGACCATATTACAAATTTAAAAAAAAAAATTGGGACGACGGGCCATCACGGAACCATATAAAAAAAGCAAAACACCCAAAAACAGACCAGTCAGAGTATGCATGGAAACTACAAGGATAATTGGCATGGTGATTAAAAGGAGGCATAGTCGGCGACTAAGAGAGGTGAAAAATATTGATCGATGAAAGGAACGACATAACTGAAAAAGGGGGTTTCCTCACTGTGACATAACCCTCTACCGTCAGCTCAATGATCCCTTTCAAATAATAATTTATTTCCATCATATGCCTGCAAGCCGATTTGGAGTGTGCATACCTCCACACGAGGTTCTTTGATGGTGCGTGGGAATTTATCAGAGTGTACCCATGCTAAAAAGAGAGCATGTGGAAGGCCAGATGACATGTATAACAATTACCTTGCAACATGAGCATGACGTTTTTCTTGAATGGAAAGCCACAGTGGGGGATATAAATTTTTTGTTTTATCATATAAACAAGAATGATTTTATCAAAATTTCTTCTTATATTTTTTGATGTCTTCATTTATTTTATGGAGTGCATATGGTTTTTTGTGTGGGGCTTCTTGGAATTTAGCTATCCTTTTATAACTTTGGATTCCTCTTTGATTACAACGTTATGCATTTCTATCTTAATATATGTCTTTGTAGTGGCTTCCATACTCTTTTCATATATAAAATTCTGTAGACCATTCTTCTAAATTAATGAAAATGAAATAAATTAACTTTCTACATAGGTTTTTACACCCTACCCATCTCAAGTTGTCTCTAGGCACTCCCCCAATGTTGGATTCTCCATCTTTTAGGGGAGACCATGTTTCCATGCAACATTTTACTATCATTATAACATGTTTTTTCTAGGATATTGTTTTTTTGAATAAAAATGTTCAATTAACTATCAATAGTTTTGGAATAACTTCATAAATTGTTTTTCTTAATACAAAAACAAAGTGGTCGCAAATGCATGCTCTACAAGAACTATTAAAACTTAAAATCTAGTTGACTATTTACCAAAATTTTCATAAGTCTAAACTACAACCATACAAGAAACAAATAAATACATATCAGATGTAGTCCATGAGACAAAAGCTATGTTGACCTTAGGCACAAGCATAAATAATGCATCATTTATTTGATGTAGGTAGAGCCCTACTATCAAGAAAAATATCATCATGAGTATTGGTGGTTTGCACCCAAATAGAGATAATGAACTTTGATTTCAAAATAATTGAATCCTACCCATCACTGCTCATCCTAAGAGCTTTCTAAAATCCAAATATTATGACCACCAAAATGAGAAACTTATAGTGTTTTTCAAAGTAAGAGGAGACTACTTGGGACTCCTTTCCCTTCTCTCCCTAACAACATGATTAACTCATTGAAAAGGCCAACCCTTAAATCTTTGTAATTAGTTGGAATGAGCAGATCTTTTAGCAAAGCCTATGATGTCTCCACCCAAAATCTAGTCATTAATATAAATGGTTCTTCCCCATCTCAATATTTGATATTCAAAGATCAACCCACACATATTAAGTAATGGTTAAACCATGAATATATTTTGGTGGGCTTCTTCTTATTAAATAATATTTTATTTCTCTTTTTCCGTATTAGAAGAAATATTTCCACATGAATCATATGCCATTAGGCATAAACATTTTTTTTTGAGATAGTATTTTTTTGGATAGATAAGTCTTGTCTTAGTTTTGTAACATTACATGTGCTCTTGTGGATCTCAATTTTATTGGGTTTTTTTCCTATCCCCATACAAGAAAAAATACTTTGTTCTTATTTAGACAAATATGAGATAATGAATAAAGAATGGGGTGATTTACTATAGGATTTTAGGATTATTTAATTTGTTATGGAGCACTCTTGTTTAAGGTCTTAGCCTTTAGTTTATTGCTTTGAAAATACTGTTGCATAATTTTTTCCCAAGTCACAAGACATGAATATGGAATACTAAACTTGTAACAATCAACATATTTACTTGGTTTCTAATATATTATTCTTCTATATTCACCTTTAATGTTTTTCTTATGCATAATTATAACTATGAAAGCCATATCTCACAACTGGTTAGATTCCCACATCATCTCCAATTTTTTTTGTTTAATAAACTACTTTTTTATTGGTTAGAAAGCTAATATGTCAATTAGATAGTTTGAAGGGTAGAAATCTTGCCTAAAAAGGTAGATGTTCCAATCTAATATCCTTGTATATAATTAGAGATAAATATTCAAGATTTCACTATTAGCATTATTTTAGTATTAAGATTTAGAGTATGAGAAACAATGGAGTAGAAATAATAGAAGAACACAAATTGTGTTATGGATTAATGTAAAATAAATTTGTTTTTCTTTAATGGAGCTTGTTATTGTTTCATTTTTGTATGTGAATTATCTTATCTTGTAAATTTTTTTGTTTATGATTATGCAATGTATACATGTGTTACAACATTGGTGTCAGATGTTTGGTGGCTTCTCATGTATACTCATTTTTATTCTTCATTTTTATTGTTGGTTTTATTATAATTATGTTTGATTGTTGTTAACCTCAAACATGCCTTAGAATTTGAAAACGAAGTGCCCAAGAATCTTGATGGAATTACTTTTGAATTCACACTCTCATCACAAGACTGATAGCCAAATTGTTACGTATAGCCATGGTTAAGTGTAAATCATGTTGGAAATATTGTTTTCATTGTGTCAAAGATAGGGGGAGATTACAATTGTCCAAGATAAAGATTGCAAGATGAAGCTTGTTGGAAATATTGTTTGGATACCCTATATTTGAAAGAATTTTTACTTTAAAATCCTAGCTCCAATGGGAGCATAGATTATATGGCTGAAAATATTATTCTAATACCATTCCAATGAGATATGACGCTCCCTATAACTCCATAGGAATATGGAGATATGAACGATTTTTTTTTAGGTTAACCCAACTAGTTTTACAAGTTGGACCCATAACTGAACATAGAAACACTATGAATAAAGGATAGATGAGTGAATTTAAAGATCATATAAGAAGTTATATATTTGAGGTATGTAAGATAATTTGGGGAAATATCTTTGGGTTTTAAAGGTGGAGCAAAAAAGTGATTTGTGAAGTGAATGAGCCATCTTGGAATTTTCGCTATAACTTTTATTATGTGATGTTTCAAATAAAGAAATTTTGAGGAAATTAAGGTGAGATATGTTGAAAAGTAAACAAGAAATGTGTGTATAATTTAATTTTTCCTTAATTAAATTGGACAATAAATTGTAATCTTGTCTCATAATCACTTGTAATAGTTAACTGAGTGTGATAGACTCAATTAGCTCATGAAATTCGAGTAGAGGGTGGTTGGTGAGGCATGCAGAGTGCTTCTATTTGTTTTAGAGTCCAAGTTGCAGTAATTTTATTAGTTTAATGCATGCGAAATCAGTTAACTCAATTAATCGAGTTAAAATCAGTTTAACTAGTTGTAATTGATTGTTGCACTAGTGAGAGGTCAAGTGAATTAAATCGGATTTAATTCACATGCAGTGATATGCCAAGTAACTAATGATTTACTATTAATAGTTGCATGCATGTCAGTTCTGATGAAGACCCAATTAAGACAGAGGTTAAGGGGATGATTAGAAAATTTTCGGTGCACAATTACACACCCATAGGATTTCCCATGAGCATTGCACAGTTTTAGAAGGCTGAAATTTCTAAATAATAGGGATTTAATTCTACAGGAATTTTGCAAGAAAGGCAGGCTGAGCAGGGCCAGGAAATTGGCTAAGCGTTGGTCGATTTTGTCCGAATAAGTGTGAGACAGTTGGCAGAGTTTAGCAGACTCTTATGAGAAGAGTGCATTATATTGTTTCATGATTCCTTGGTTGAATATACAATAGAAGATAGAGGGGTTTTGAGCAGAAATATTTCCCCAGGGAAAATATCTATGTTTTGGATTGATTTGATTCTTTATTTTACTTGGTGTGATTATGTGATCGTGTTTATTTTCCACAATTAATTTTTAGAAGGATTCAGTATCTTGCTTTTAGCATATTGCATGATCGGATTGAATCCATTGGTATACATATTGTTTGTATAGTTTCTACACAGTATTAGAGTGCAGGAAATCACTATAGTGGAGAAGAAATTGAGTTTGTGCTGAAAAGTATTCAAATTTGCAAAAATATTCTTTGGTGCGGCAGGCAGATCAAGATGGCTTTCAATGGATTAAGATTGGAATATGCACTCGAGGGAAGTTTTAATTATATTGCATGGAAAGACGAAATGGAGGCAGTTCTGGAGGACAATAGGTTGAAATAATTCATTGATAATGATAATCCCAAGCCCACAGCAGCAGATGCTGCTCTTCTTGATGCTTGGAAAAGAAGGTTGCAAAGGCAAGGAGGATCTTATTATAGGGAGTTTGAGATCACATTGTCTCGAGTCTCCATGGCAAGGTGAATCCATATGCAATGTGGCAGGCCTTGAAAGATATGTTTCAGAACAACAGTGACCACATAAAATTGGCATTGAAGGACAAGCTCGAGAAAATCAAAATGGAGAAAGGAAAAACTATTCTGAAATACTTGACGAAGTTCATTCAGTGTTGAGATGAGCTTGGAAGTGACGGGATTACTGTAGCAAATGATGAATTGGTGAGCCTAGCACTTCTAGGTCTCCCCAAGATTTGGCATAGTTATCAGGACTCTGTCAATGGGAGGGAGAAGCTACCAGATTGGGAGCAACTTTGGTCAGAATTGGTACAAGAATAATTCAGGTGGAATACCAGGGATGGATCCTCATTCAAGACAGATGATGAGGAAAATTGTGCCTTTGCTGGTAAGGAAAAGAAGGGGAAGGGAAAGAAATCCTATTCCAAATCTGAGACCGGCAAAGAAGGCAAGAAGCGTGACATGTCTAGAGTGAAAATTTTTCACTGTAACGAGCATGGAAATTATGCCACTAATTGTCCACAGAAGAAGAAGAAGAACAAGAAGGCTTCAGGATCTGTAGCAGGTGATTATTTGACTTCATAGTTCGAGTTGGACTTCTCACTCATCGCATGTGTGGTTTCTAGTGTGATGGGATCAGTGTGGTACTTGGATAGTGGTGCATCTTTCCACATGACAGGAGAAAAATAACTCTTTAGTAGCTTGGAGGAGAAGGATCTTCATATGCACATCGAGATAGGTGATGGTAGGAGGTATATCGCTACCGAGATTGGTGCAGTTAATTTCTAGAGACAATCGGGTAAACCTTTCTTATTAAAAGATGTCATGCATGTACTAGGCTTGAAAAATAATTTAGTTCCAGTTTCTATGCTGGAGGATAGAGGATATGATGTGGTTTCCAGTGAAGGGAAATCATTCCTTCGTCACAAAGCCACATGAAAAGTTAAGAATATTGGGGTTCATGTGAATAATCTCTACAAACTTGATGTAGATGGCTGCGCAACATTGATGGGTAAAGCAGATAGAGTGGTGAGCCAGGCTGAGGGTGAGTTATGGCACAGGAGATTGGTCCATCTACACCACGGTTCTTTGAAGGTTATGCAACATATTTATACGGTACTTCCAAAGGGTACTCTTGCACAGATAGACACATGCAACGGATGTACCATAGGGAAGTATACAAAGGAAAATTTTCACAAGAAGGAGAACCGAGAAGCGGAAATCCTTAAGAGAGTTCAATCAAATGTGTGTGGACCATTCTCTACAGCTTATATAACAAATCACAGGTATTATGTGATTTTTTTTTATGATTTTTCAAGAAAGTGCTGGATCTACTTCAGGATCTACTTCATGCAGAAGAAAGATTAGATGTTCTCAAAAATTTGTGAGTTCAAAGCACTAGTTGAGAAAGATACACCGAAGCATGTGAAGGCTCTGAGGAGCGACAATGGTGGTGAGTACATCTACAATGAATTCAATAACTTCTGTGCCAAAGAAGGAATTCAGAGAGAGTTGATTGCACCTCATAACCCACAATAGAATGAGGTTGTAGAAATAAAGAACTGAACAATTGTGGGTGTGGCACGAGCGATGCTACATGATTAGGGCCTACTGTTGCATCTGTGGGAAAAGAAATGCAACACAATAGTGTTTGTGTAGAACTGTAGTCCTCATCGGATACTTGGCATGAGTACACCAGAGGAGGATTTTTCTGGTAAGAAACCTGATGTTTCATATTTTAAAATTTTTGGCTCATCTATCTATTTCCATGTGACCAAAGATTCCAGAAAGAAGCTAGAACCAAAAACAGAGATTGGGATATTTTTGGGGTACACTGATACTCCCCACAACTATCGAGTGTATTTTCCAAACAACAGGATGACATTTGTCAAACAGGATGTAAAATTCGATGAGGAGAAAACCATGCAATTGTCCCTTGAGAGGGAGCTTGATTTGCATGCAGATGAGGAACACTTTCTTCCAAAGGATGAACCTCAAGATGTGGAGGAGACACATGCGAAGGATCATGGAGTGGAAGAAACCACTCATGCAGAGCCATCCACCAGACATGGTAGGAGGCGCACCACAGAAGCTGAAAAATTGAGACTTGATGCAACAGAACATGTAGGAGCACCTACATCACTACGCAGACAGAGACAGTCACCAGACCGGTTTACTAGATACATGGCTCTTATGAGAAAGTGTATTGTGACAAAACCATCCTCTTTTAAGGAAGTAGTACAACAACCAACTTGGGTTGACGCCATGGTTGAGGAGTATGACTTCATAGTTAGGAACAACGCATGGGAATTTGTCCCAAGACCAGTTAGGAAGTCAGTGGTTGGATCTAGATGGATCTATAAGGTGAATCAGGTAGAAGAAGGGAGTGTGGAGAAGTACAAGGCTATATTTGTAGCACGGGGATTCTCACAAGTTGAGGGGATTGACTATGAGGATACTTTTGCACTAGTTGCAAGGTACTCATCGATTAGATCTATCCTTGCACTATCAACATAGATGGGTTGGAAGATACATCAGATGGATGTGAAGAATGCATTTCTCAATGGATTTATTAAGGAATAAGTGTACATTGAGCAACCAGAAGGTTTTGAGACCTTTGACAGTGAATTGTATGTGTACAAACTCAAGAGAGCATTGTATGGGCTGAAGCAAGCACCTCGTCCTTGGTACACCAGGATTGAAAACTATTTCACTGGGTTGGGCTTCACGAAGAGTGAAGCGGATGTGAAACTATACCAGATTGTGGTTGATGGTAAGCTTTTGATTATCGTACTTTATGTTGATGATATTATTCTAACAGGTGATGAGTAGGTCATAAATTCTTGCAAAAAGGATCTTGCAAGAGAGTTTGAGATGAAGGACATGGGACTCCTTCAGTATTTCCTTGGTTTGGAGATATGGCAGCGGGATGGGGAGCTATTTGTTTCTCAAGTAAAGTATGCCAAAGAGATTTTGAGGAAGTTCCACATGGAGAGCTGTAAACCCATGGAGACTCCTCTTGCAGGAAACTGGAGGAAGGAGGATGCTACTTGAGGTGAGGTAGTGGACGTTATTGTTTACAGGGAGCTTGTGGGTTCACTGATGTACTTAGTGAACACACGACCAAAAACATGCTACGCAGTTAAACAACTTAGTCAAGCTATGGTTAAGCCGACCAAGCGCTTTTGGAAGTGGGGAAGCATGTCTTGAGATATCTCAGGGGAACTATAGAGTATGGATTATGGTACATACAAACAGAGGGAGTGAAGCTTCAAGGCTTCACCGATGCATATTGGGCATGCAGTTTGTTAGACAAAAAGAGCACATCAGGAGGGATCTTTAGCATAGGATCGACAATAGTTTCTTGGTATAGTAGGAAGCAAAGATCAATTGCACTCAGTTTAGTCGAGGCAGAGTACATGGCAGCCAGTCAGGCGGCATGTGAGGCCATCTGGATGAGGAAAATACTTATTGTTTTGTTTTGTCATCAAATGGATTTGACGGTGATACATTGTGATAACCAGAGTTACATAAAACTCTCAGTTAATCTAGTATTCCATGATAGGCCCAAGAATATTGACATCTGGTACCACCATCTCAGATATTGTGTTCAGAGACGCATTATGTTAATTTAGTACATTCCTACAGAGGATCAGGATGCATATATTCTAACAAAGGTGCTCGCCAAGAGAAAATTCGAATACCACAGAGGCAGGATCGGGGTAGCTGATAATACCTTTATTGTTGAGAGGGAGTGTTGAAAATTCAACAAGAAATGTGTGTCTAATTTAATTTTCCCTTAATTAAATTGGACAATAAATTGTAATCTTATCTCATAATAACTTGTAATAGGTAACTGAGTGTGATAGACTCAGTTAGCTCATGAAATTCGAGTTGAGGGTGGCTGGTGAGGCATGTAGAGTGATTCTATTTTTTTTAGAGTCCAAGTTGCAGTTAGTGTATTAGTTTAATGCATGAGAAATCAGTTAACTCAACTAATTGAGTTAAAATCAGATTAACTAGTTGTAACTGATTGTTGCACTAGTGAGAGGTCAAGTGAATTAAATTAGATTTAATTCACATGTAATGATTTGTCAAGTAACTGATGATTTACTATTAATAGCTACATGCATGTCAGTTCTGATGAAGACCTAGTTGAGACATAGGTTAAAGGGATGTTAACGATCAGTTGTATTATTAGCAAATTATCGGTGCATAATTACACACCCATAGGATTTCCCATGAGCATTGCGAAGTTTTGGAAGGATGAAATTCCTAAATAATAGGATTTAATTCTATAAGAATTTTGAAAGCAAGGCAGGCTGAGTAGAGGCAAGAAATTGGCTAAGTGTTGGTCGATTTTGTCCGGATCAGTGTGAGACAATTGGTAGAGTGCATCAGACTCTTGTGAGAAGAGTGCATTGTATTGTTTCATGATTCCTTGGTTGAATATACAATAGAATATAGAGGGGTTTTGAGAAGCAATCTTTCCCCAGGAAAAATATTTGTGTTGTGGATTGATTTGCTTCTTTCTTTTACTTGGTGTGATTGTGCGGTCGTGTTTATTTTCCGCAATTAATTTGTAGAAGGATTCAATATATTTATTTATCATATCGCATGATCATATTGAATCCATTGGTATACATATTATTTGTTTAATTTCAAAAAGATATTCATGTACATGTGGTAAAAATTTGGGGCATTATTTTGCTATAATTTTTGAGATATTCCCTATGGAAGTTATGGTTTGTGACTGATCCTGAAATATGTTTCAAACGTGCCATCTTAGTATTTTAAATATAACTTAAGTTCTAAGATGTTTCAGATTGTAAAACATTGAGGAAATAAAGGAAAGATATTTGGGTACATGTGATACAAATTTATACATTGATTCACTATAATTTTAGAGATATGCCCTGTGGAAGTTAGGGTTTTTAATAATACTGAAATCAGTTTGAAATAGGTGATGTTTTAGACTTTGAAATTTTCAAAGACATGTGGAGGTATATAAAAATACTTTAGGAAAAATTTCAGACTTTGGTTCACTATACTTTTGGAGATGTGCCTTCTTAGAGTTAGGGTTTCTGAATGATCTTGAAATCAATTTCAAACAAGCTAGCTTGAAATTTTTGTTATAACTTATTTTTGAGGACTTTTTAAAACATAAATTGTTTTTATCTCGAAGGGGACATACAAAATTTCCTTAGGTAAAAATTTTAGAATAAAATTTGTAAAATTGGGAAAGTGACATGTTGTTCAACTTCATTTGAGGTAAAAAGCAACAAGTTTTGGGAGAAGCAAACTTGGTGAACCCAGAAGCAGTAAGGGTGACCTATTGAATGCATAAGTAGAAAGAAAAAATAGTGAAAGTAGAAGAACTAGTAGACCTGGTGATGGTAGAAGTAGCAAGTAGACTCAATGAAGTAGGTTGGTGCCTACAAATATTTGTAGTAGTGGGGATTAGTGTCTCCAATCGATTGGTGGCTAGTAATATTTGCAGTTGTGGAGATTAGTGTCTCTAATAGGTTAGTGCCTACACATATTTAAAAAAATAAGGATTGGTGTCTCTATTATGTTCGTGCCTACAAATAATTATAAAAGGAAGTTTTGTGTTTTTATCCCGAAATGGTTTCCATGTAAATCATATGTTCCATGTTTTGCAACTGGTATGTCTCATATTATTGCTTTCTTATGTTTCATCAATGTTTAAATAAATAAAAATTGTCTTATACTGATTCAACCCGTACTCCCTCTTACCCATTTTTGGTTAAGTTAATTTCTTATAATTCCAACACAGACTATTGACCAAGAGTTCGTAGACTTTGAGATGCCACACTATATGTGTGGATTTCAGGGTATTAGTAATATTTCTAACATATTATATAGGAAAGAAACATAAACACATCCATACATAAGGTAAATCTAGGAGATATGTGCTAACTTGGGTTTCATCACAGAGCCCCTTCACCACATGTTGCAATCTTTTACAGTGACCTAACAAAGTGTTCATACAACCAAGGAAGAATTGCAATGCATATCTGTCCCTTCAGAAACAATCTCATTTCTACCAAAACAACAATTTAAATGAAAGAAAGGAAAGGGAAAAGAGATGGGATATGGTGATTGTAGAAAATATCTAACACAGTTATAATACCATTTTGAAATTATATCAATGGATTCAATCCAATCATTTAATGTACTAGAACAAGATATTGAATCCTTCTACAATATTTTCGGAATATAAAACACAATCACTCAATCACATGCAAGTAAAAGAAAGTATGAATCACACAACACAAGATGTATCTGGGGAAAGCACCTGCTCAAAACCCCTCTATCATATATTGTACATAGTCAAAGAATCATGAAAAAATACAATTCTTTCTCACACTTATAAAATCTTGCACTCTACCGATCGTCTCACCCTAATCCTGCTCAAAACTGACTAGAAATTCTTAGGAAAAATTGACCAACACTTAACCAATTTTGAGCCCTTGTTTATCCCAGTATTGCTCACATAATCCTTAGGCAATTAATCCCTATTAAATAGGATAATCAACCTTCCTTGACTGCGCAATACCTATGGAGCCTTCCTCTAACTTTATAACTGCACTTGGGCAGTTCACTAAAAATAAAACTCATAGTTTACTTGCCTTAAACCTTTGTCTCAAATGAGTTGTCATAAGAATTGAAATGCAAGCAACTATTAATAGTGAATCATTAGTTACTTGGTAGATAAATTCTTTTGAATTAAATCTATTTTAATTCACTTGAGCTTCCACTAGCTCTTCAATCAATTAGAACTAGTTAAACTGATTTTAACTCAATTAATGTGAGTTAACTGATCACACTCACACCACACTAGTGCTACAACTGCAACTGGACCCTGTAAATAATAGAATCACTCTACATGCCTATCCTTTGACCCTCAACTCGAAATTATTGAGCAAAGTAAGTCTATCACACTTTGTTAACTATTACAAGTTGTTATGAGATAATATTACAATTTACTTTTAATTTAATTAAGGATAATTAAATCAAAAGCCTCACATGGTAACCATTTTCTGGGTGTCATTTTCTAGATTTTGTTTTTGGATGCCGATTTCACTGTTTCATGTTGAAAATTTTAACACTCCCTCTCAACAAGAAAGGAATCAATCTGTCCCGATCTAGTACCTTTGGAATGTTTTGCATGCAACACTTCTCTAGTGTTGTTCGCACATGCAACTCTCCTGAAAATGAATAGCCTCCAAACAACTAAATAAATATAATGGATCTGTCATCAAAGTCTTCTGATTGCGACTAGCTACTGCACATGTCTAATGGACTCTCTGCATTGCTACTGACATATGTATCTGTGCTCTGTGCACTTCTGCCAACTTTGATATGTGCTCCAGTATCTGACACATGTCACTCTGATTTCTATCTTCTTGACATTTGGCTGGATCAATCTAACCAATATTTCTTGCTACTGTTGTACTTTGTGCTCCTTGTAGCCAGGTTTAATCCATGAGACACACCATCTCTAGGACCTTGCCCAAATTTCTTCTTTGGATTAATTATGCACATCACCTCACCTCACACCTGGAGGTATAGCTGCATGTACTCCCTCTACCTTTCTGGCTCAAATTTTCCCCCTCTTGGAGGTCTTTTCTTGAGTGGACTCTTCCGCTTAGTCTTCTCTCTGATTCTCCAATTGTGGCTACTCCAAAAACATCTAAGACTACTTCTGAGGCTCTATGTTGATAGATAATTACTCCTTGTCAACCACCAAGTCATTAACCACTGCTTGGTTCCTCAAAGCCTTGCATGCATCCTCAACCTCGAGAGCATATTGGTTCTTGACTCTTGAACTGATCCGCTTCACCTGTCCTATGGTTATGTGTTTAAGGAATTTTTTTCCTTTTCTAAACATCACTTCATAACCACGGTATTCCAATACCGCTACGGATACAAGATTCTTCCTTAGGCCTAGAACATACAAAACATTTGCTAGTCTGAGAGAGGAGCCAGAATCCCTCTGAAAGGTCACTGTACCTATGTCGATCGCGCTATACCTCTCGTCATCTCCAAACTATATGTTCTGCTGGAGGTCCTTCTCCTCCAAGTCACTGAAGAGATCTCTAATATTCCCCTTCATATGGAACGAGGCACCATTGTCTAGATACCACATGCAATCCCATTACAGTGCTACCATGCATGCAATGAGAGTAAAATCAATCTTGAACTGTGAAGCCAATGCTTCACACGCTGTAACTGCAGGCTCCTTATTTTTTGCCTTCTTCTATGGACAATTCAAAGCATAGTTCCTGTTGGGCCTCGTATATGCCCATGTTTTCGTCATGAAACATCACTGTTTATACCCTAAAACCCTAGGTTTTTAGCCCGTGTTATACCCTAATTCTGTCACTTGCGGCTAAATACTCTCTGTGGTTAATAATCATAAATTTCTTCACTTCTTAATGATTAAATATGATTTTGTCATGTTTTACTAATGACGGTTTCGTTGAAGTACATTTATTACAGGGTTCCATCGCTGAAATCCCTCACAAGCCAGCTAAGTATGGGAATGCTTAATTTGGGGCTTTCACACTTTCGGTGCGCTTTCGGAGAATCCGGGAGAGGTTATTATCAAAAATAAAATTAATATACCTCTCCATAAGTTGGATTCCACCCAGCTCATTCATATGGGTCTCTAGAAGGAAATTACCCAATTTTGCCAAATCTTTAAAACATTCTAAACTGTCATATTGCGCCTCAATTTTCGTGCAGAGAAAGGCAAAAATAGAAATTTGGGCACATGGGTTTTTCTCCCAGTATAACCAATTTAATAACCTGATAACTGTTTTTCCAAATTCCAAACGGTTTTGGAGATATTTAGTTGGACTTGAGGGTAATTTATGTAAAATTCGGAAGTTTCTTAGCATTGTTAAAATCTCCCAAAACAACGTTATTTTGGATTTTTGGTCAAAGACAGTTGAATACTAAAGATCAACACATCACAACCTTTAAAATTGATTTTGTCTTATCTCTATAGCTACGTATGGAGTGTTGTTGAGCATCCATCTTTGAATGGACATTGCAATCAGATTTGTACAAACTAAGTTAGGCATAGCATCTCTATGATCTGATCCTTTCTATTTGTAATTCTAAGGCTGTGATTATAAACCCTGCAACAGAGACATATTAAAAACATGGACATCCAGGGAGAATTGTAGTTCGATTTTTATAAAAAAAATTGAAGACTGCAACTTCGTTTTCAAGCAATCAAGTGTGAATTTATAATCTATGATAATGTTTTTTTTCAGTATGAAAAATACCCTGGTTTATATAATGTACCAGGAACAAAACACAACAAGGACTTTACATAACGATGCATAACATATATTTCGTGACTCACCACTTCCACAGTTACTTAAAATTACTAAAAATGTCTTGTTGTCACCCCAAAGCTAGAACAGACAAAGCGAACAGAGCACAGAACAAAACATACCAAATCAAAAAGCGAAACTGTTAACCCCACCCCAGAAGAGAACAAGAGACAGAGCAACAGGATAGCACATACATAAAGGAACAACAAGGTTTTACAGTAGTAATAACAGCCCAAATTATACCTGTAAACTGTAAACACAGTCTCCCTAAACCCTTCTTTGCTTATATGATTGGGACTGTACCTTCCGCCTGAAGACCCTGCTTGTTAAATAACTGATAATTGATCTTTCCAGAAACAGCCTTCAACCCCTGCTTTGACAATTCATTTGCCACTGTATTCTTTTCACGATAAATATGTTGATAAGTAATACCAGCAAATACAGTTTTTAAATTCTCAATTCTGCAAAGCCAATGTGAAAGAGAACCCAAGTTAATTTTTTCTTTGTGATTCAGATGGTCGATCAAGACCTTTGAATCACCCACAACCCAGAAATGTTCTACACCAAGAAAATATGCCCACCACATAAGGCCCCATAAAGCCATGATTTCGGCTTTCATATTTGTCCCACCTCCACCGTTCCAGAACAATTTGTAATGACATCCTGTAGAGATACGTAGCCAGACTCCACACCCACATATTGACTTCTGAGCAGCACCATCAAAATATCCAACTGGGAATTGAAATTGAAATGGGGCCAGTCTTTTAGACATATCTCTAAATAATGTGCCATTGATTAATTTTCAGAGTGTATTGGATTTCATGAGTTTCTGAATGGTATGCGTTGAGAATTAGTTAGTTTCTGTAAGTTTCCAGGCTTATTCCGGATGTGGCAAGGGCCCACCACAATCCAGATCAACTTCTGTAAGCATAAGCGTAGTGAATTGGTGAGTGTTTGATTAATTTCTGCATTTTTAGTTTACATTTTTTTTAACAATTGATTTAATTTTGATTTCAATCAGCTATTCCATATTTTGTGTGAATTAATGTTGGAGTGTTTTTGCAGATCGATTTGTTTTAAGTTAGATTTACATTTGTGTTTCAAAGATTTAGATTACAGAGTCAATTAAATTGTGAAAGTCCATTTACGTTTACCATAGTTTACATTTGCTGAATTTCAAGAATTCGAAGATTTGGAGTGCAGAGTTAATTAAATGGTGAAAATCCATTCGTTTTAGTTTGATTTACATTGCCGGAGTTTCAAACATCTCAATTGCAGAGTTAAGTAGTTGTGGAAATCCATTTATGTTGCTGGATCTACAATTGCTGAAGTCCCCAGGATTCCGTTGATCTGAATGGATGAATGCAAATTTAATTGAATTTACGATTTGGTTTGGCTTGATCCCTATTGCTGGAATTTTTTTTAGATATCGATTAATTTAAATCATAAAATTCATTGTCTTTAAAATCGAATTGTATCTCAGTTTGCTTCCATTGCTGTGGTGCATGAACATCAGTTGATTTAAATTCCGGATGGCAAATGCTTTCAAAGGTCGATCTTGAGAAATTGGTTAATTCATATGCTGTAGTGTTAAGTTTCCAAATTATAGCAGCGGACGAGCTGAGGTTCATCTAGTCATGTGCAGCAAAGGTGGCAGAAGAAAATATTTGATCGGTCCATCAGTGTTCCGATTGATCTCACTATCTTTATATCTTTGTAAGTAATGGGTTTGAGAGGTGTTTGCAGGCTGTTCGATCGCCCAAACCAGCTAACACACTTTCCATTTCTCTTCTGGTTAGATGGATGAGGTGTGTAAATCTGGGTCTGACAGAAGAAATGCATGCAAGAGGATTATGCTAGAAGGTGTCACGGACGGGAGATTGTGATGAGAAAGATGCTTGAGAGTAGGTATGTATTTCGGGGTGAAGATGCTTGTTGGCCATTGATTAAATCTTGCTGCTAACCTGGTTGAGAATATATTTTTCTTGCCGGTATGTGGGGATGGTTTGTCACTGGCATATGGTGTTCAGATTTTATGGAAGCTCTTCCCACATTCTAAGTTTAGAATATCTCTTTCTTGCTGGTTTGCGGGTGGGGGCTGCATCTTCCCTTGATATGCTGCATACTTGTCATACTGGTGCATTGTATTTCGTGTATCTATAGTTCTAGATTTCCCTTTCTCTTGTACCTCACAGGGATATCGGGGGTCCTATGGTTGGTTGTTTGGCATTGGTTTTGTCACGGTATTTTCTATATGCCCATGTTGTACAATGACAAGTGTTATTGATATTGTGGAGATTTGTGAATCTATTGTACTCATCTTAGTGGCCATCCATATTCTTGTGGCCATTTTCGTCCATCATAAGCTTTTTCACTAAGCTATTTGCTGTTGAATAACTTCTGGTCCTCCTTCAGTCACTACTCGCATATTGATCTTTAAGAATTGGGAGGCTTTGGGGAGTGGTTGTGTATTCGGATGCATTGGGGTAGTATATCTCTCGTCTCTAATTATGTTTGATGCTGAACTCAGAGGACTATTGCTCGCATATCGATAGTTCGTCTTTTGTTTCTTCTTCGGAGACTTCCAACAGCGTTCAATCCTCGTCCAGTAGATGGTATCAATTATGGTGCAAATGGGTGGACTCCCTCATTATCTCACGGCCATGCAAGAGTTTTGGCTTCCGCATCTGTAAAATATGGTGGGCTTGTCCGGGATGCTTATGCTGCTGCTGTTGTCATCTTTAAAAGTGCACTGGTTTTTTCGTCCGGCATTTTCTACCGACGGCATATTTTTCAACAATTTCCGACCATTTTGAATGTTTTTCCGGGCTAAGTAATTTGCTCGTTCTGAACTCAACCTCTGACTTCCTTAAATGTCAACTACTCTTCCTATCTGGCATTAATTATTATCCACATTCTTCTGGCCACCCTACTGTTGTCAGATGCTTTATGTGTGTATGATCTGGATGGATTGATTAGTTTTATTTTCTCCAGGTCGCTTTATGGTCTCGGTTTGATCTATTTCAGTCTACTCGTCCTTTCCTCAGGGGTTTTTAAAATATTTCTTGCTGTTTTTATCGAATCGGCGGCCATCTCTGTCGTCCCACTACTCATCTGTCTGGGCTCAAGTTACTTGAGCAGTATAGTCGTCACTATTGGTATCTCTTCCGTCATATTAGGCATATTGGGTATTGAGCTTTTTATCCAATCCTCTTTTTTGGCCACCTTTCTACTCTTAGTTATCCTCATTTTTCCTTTTTCATATGCACACTATCTATGATTTCTTTGCCGTTTTGGGATTGATTCGGCTAATATTTACGTCGATTTTTTCAAATCGATTCTATCTGAGGTGGTGGGCCAGACCGTGATACACAGGCTGTCCACAGTGCCACATGTCATGTTGGCTCTGTATAAGTGGCAGTGACAGCAATTGGGATTCATAGGTGTCATTATTCTGCTACAATCTTGTGCTTAATTGTTCTGACATATCTGCAGTGACAGTTTACTGTAATCACAGTAACTACTCTCCATCTGCTGTCTTCGCACAATTTCGGTCACGACAGCGATCTTGTTCAATCCCAATATGGATTTTTCCAATAACTCGGCGGTACTTTCCAAATCAAAAGTGGTGGGTGGTTCTTTTGCGGAGGGTCTGTACAATATCGACGACCTTATCATCAGACGGGGTTTCATTCCCAACCCAAAGGTGGTGGATTGTTTACATGATTGCAAGAAAAGTCATATCCGAGGTCGTCGCAGTAAGAAGAAGAGATCTGTTTTTAAGCACAATATGGATATTAAGGAGGTGGTTTTAGATTATGATGATCTCTGTGGCCGCGTCGCTAGTTTGCAGAAGCGAGCTGTCATGGGTCGTTGGTTGTTTCCAGAGAATACTGATTTCGATACGTCCTCATGGATTGGCAATCAGTGGAAGCCTATTATTGGTTATGTCCCAAAGGTAAGCATTCTCATTAACGGCTGGTTCAGTGTTCACTTTATGGATGATAAGGATGTCTTTAAGATTATCAGTCGTACCTGGGTCCGCGGGAGAAGTTTTATGCAACTCTTTCCTTGGTATCTCGGCTTCAATCCGGTTAAGGAGGCTCCTCGCAGTAGGTTAATTTGGGTTAAGATGCCAGGCCTCCCATTGGAATTCTGGACTCTCAAAGCTCTGGGGGCTATTGGCGACTCAATTGGTCGTACCAAGTATATTGATCCAAGTATTTTGGGTTCTAGTGACAAAAGGATTGCCTGGATATTGGTGGAACTTGATTTTTCGGGTGGTCTGCCTGGGGATGTTGATCTTGTTTGGGGTCAGAGGCATCACCGTCAACGTATCGACTTTTGGGGCATTCCTTTTAGGTGCCTCATTTTTCATCGTACTGGGCATATTAGGGAGCACTGCCCTTTCCGCATGCGCATGGTTTGGGTCGAGGATGCAATGGCTGGACAGGTTGTAAATCGAAAGACAGATGCTACGGATGTAAGGCTAATGCCTAATCAGGTATCGGGTCCCTCTGTTGAGGCTGAATCAGGTAATCCATGTTCTCCTAATTCAGATGATGATGTATATGTATCTGCTCATGGTCATTTTGAAAAGAGTGATCCGTTGCATGAATTGTTTCATTCGTCAATGCCCGGGTCTTAGAGCCAGAATCTAATATGTCTACTCAGAATGAGGAGACTACCTTGGGCATATCGGATTTGGGGCATAATAGTGTCTCTACTAGTGTCATACCCTCTAGCAGTTGTGGGGTTGGGAGTGAATCCCTTGTCGGCCAATCTGAACCGTTGGGCACCCCTCTTTCGAATACTCCTCCTATAGGTGTAACTAAGCCCTATCATGTGAATCCATGTCCTGGGTACCCCAATAGTAAGCCTCAAGTCGTTCCCCCATGTTTTCAGTCTTCTACCTACACTGTCGGGGAGTCATTAGCACCCAATATTTCTGCCTCTACGGATCATCTCTCTCATGACATTTCACCTATGTCTACGGACCATCTTTCCATTGATATTTCACCTGTGCCTGACGACCCGGTTATCCTTTCGGACTCACCCACGAATTCCATTGGGAGTGATCTAGATACTATCCTGGCCAACCCAAATGATGATATGGCTACTCTCACTGTTTTTGAGCGACCACCCACATCTTCTAGAAACAAGTCGAGAGTGGTCAACAAATATACTAGAGGAAAGTTCAAGGCTATTTCTTTATTCACAGACTTAGATGATAATCTCATTGATATTCCCATATCGGAGACTAGAGGTTCATGGGAGAACTCTAGGGCGCTTAGAGCAAGCAACCCTGACCAGTTGTCGCCATGAATCACATCCTATCTATGAACATTCGGGGGTTGGGAAATGCCTCCAAAGCACATTGCCTCAAGGAACTGCTATGCACAGAGAATCTAGTCATATTTTTGAGATAAGAAACTATGTGTTGTCGGGAGAAGGCTATCAGTTTGTTTTTAAGTTTCAAGTCAGGGTGGCATGGGGCTGCAGTGGATGCGGTAGGTCATTCTGGGGGTCTTATTGCCATATGGGACCCGGATAGGGTTAAGTTTAAGGCTTATAAAATTTTTGGAGGCATTTTGCTCTCGGGCCGCTTCAGGGGTTTGGAAGATTCTGTACATATCATCAACCTTTATGCGCCATACAACTGCAGATTGTCCTTTTGGCGTCGGATGGTTACATCAGGAATTCTCTCTTTGCCAAATATTATCATGATGGGGGATATGAATTTTACATTAAACACTGATGAAATTTGGGGTAATGCGGCCAGATTGGATCCTCTTGCCACCTTTTTAAACGATCTGGTCACGGACTTTCACTTGGTTGATATTCGCCCAAATCCTCTTTTACCTACTTGGTCAAATAGACGTGCTGGAGTTGACTTCATCGGTAAGAGATTGGATCGTGCTTTTATCAGTGATATTCTGCTGGACAAATGGGGGGGGCTTCGCTCGAGGATTTTGGTTTATGACATCTCAGATCATATGCCAATTGTTTTGTCCTGGAATGCTGCCGCTGTGACAAAAGGAAGGCCCTTTAAATTTAACCGCATATGGCTTGAGGACGAGGAGTACTCCAACATGATTCATCGGATCTGGCATGATGATGGGGATTGTTCTGACCTCTGGGGCTGGAGTCGCTTTTATAGCAAGCTCCAGTTGATCAAGAAATTTTCAAAAGAATGGGAGATTCAGAAAAAACGAGAGCTCAAGAAGGAACTGCAAGCGATTTCCAGTCAAATGGCGATTATATATGAATCCTTTGCTGATTCTTTCCTTGATGCGTCGGTTTTGGAATCTATCAAGATTCTTGGTTCTCGGAAGCGAGATATTTTAAGAATCGAAGAAGTTACATGGCGATTAAAAAGCAGAATTATGTGGTTAAAGGATGGTGATCGCAACACTCGGTTTTTTCACAAGACGGAAAATGATAGAAGGAGTCGTAATGCTATTTGGAACATCAAAAGAAGTGAAAATTCCTATGTTGTGTCTACTGCCGAGATTCAAGATGAAGCTTATGCTTATTTCTCTTCATTTTATATGAATGATCAGTCCATCTGTGCAGAGAATCAGAACTGGGTTATGGAGCATATAAGTAGATTTTTTGATGAAGATGCCATTGCAAATATTGATCGACGCATCACTGGGAATGAGGTTCTTATGGTTCTGAAATCCTTTCCTCATGACAAATGTCCGGGGCCTAACGGGTGGCCTGCGGAATTTTTCATCTTCTTTTTTGATTTGCTTGGTGCTGCGCTCACTGATTGTTTGGAGAGTTTCCGTTTACAGGGTTATATGCCAGCTAATCTAAATTCAACATTCATTGCGCTCATTCCAAAAGTTTCTGATCCTCAATCCTTTTCAGACTTCCGTCCTATTGTACTTTGTAATCTTATATACAAGATCACATCAAAGATTATTGCTAACCGAATTAAAGATGTCCTTTCTAGCAATATATCAAAGGAACAATTCGGTTTTCTAAAGGGGCGTTCCATTCACGACGCCATTGCCATTGCACAAGAAGTTCTTCATTCTATGCACGTGAGTAAAAAGGAGGCTCTGGTCATGAAGGTTGATCTGCATAAGGCGTATGACTCGGTGGACTGGTCTTACATCAGAGTTGTTTTGATCAAGGTTGGTCTTCCTATTTCCATTATCCGGTGGATTATGGCCTGCATCTCCACTGTTCATTATGCCGTCATTGTTAATGGTATGCCTACCAAATTTTTTGAGGCTGGTCGTGGCTTGAGGCAGGGATGTGCCTTATCACCGTTGATCTTCATTCTCATTATGGATGGCTTCAGCAAGCTAATGCACAGTGCTGAGCAAAAGGGCTATATTAAGGGATTTTCTTTCTCTAATGCTGTGTCATCTTCACATTCTCTTTTTGTTGACGATCTATTGTTGTTTGGCTATCTGAAGCGTAATCATTGGTTCTACATTCATATTATGTTCATGTGCTTTCAATCAACCTCGGGTCTGGGTATTAATAGTGATAAATCTTTCATCATTTATGAACACGGGGACATAAATGAGGTTATGTTCATTGCGGATTCTGGGTGTTGAGTATAGATTAGCGTCCTTGGGTATTAAATATCTGGGATTTTTTATCAAACCATGCGGTTATAAAATTAGAGATTGGTCTTGGTTCGTTGACAGATTTCATGCTCGGATCCGCAGATGGACTCACCGCTGGCTGTCTATGGGAGGTCGTCTTATCATGATTCAAGCTGTATTATCTCAAATGATGGTTTACTAGGGTCATATTTTTTTCCTGCCGACTGATGTGGTTAACAGTATCAATGGTATTATATCTCGTTTTCTTTGGGTACCCTAAAACCTACAGGAAATGGCGCGACTGTCTAGCTATAATCAGCGCCAGACAGGGGATGGCGTGGGTGATGAAGGGGCAACAAGCGCCAGTGGGTGCGACTATCAGATTGGAAACCACTACAATCAAGCCAACCCTAGAAAAATGAAAATTTTGGAAAAAAAGAGGCCAAATTTGATCCTCTGGGGCTGAACAGGGGTCTAAGACTCAACAAAACAACCAGAAAAGGAAAGATAAGCAAGAAAAGACCAAGAATAATACCTAATGGATGAAAGAAAAACTCACACTGATCCCCAGTGGAGTCGCCAATTTGTTGGTGAGGTAAATCCCCTCTGTGGACAGAGGCGATCCCACTAGCCCTAGAGTGGGTCTAGCCACAAACAAGACACGCTATGACATCAATTCCTAGTTAACGAATGGATGGAGATTCAATAAAAAACTTACCATATATCCTACGCTGTTGTTGTCGTCGAAAGAGTGGCTACGTCTCGCTCTTGGTTTGACAGATCGCGATCCGCTCATTCTCACGCTCGGATACCTGCACATACACAAGAAACAAAGATGATATACAACATACTATTTCGCATCCATAACTATCAGTCAGTCGAAGAAGACTAAATCAATGCATCAATAAACACAACACAAAGATGGAACCAATACCATAGTTGAGTATATTATTGAAAGGAAGGAAGAGTACAACCAAGCTTCGACGTTGCGGTCTCCTCCAACAGGGTTCCAGCGGAGTGCATCTCTCAAAGCTCATCGAGAATTCAGACGGGGCTCTCTCTATAAAATTCTCCTTGGTTTTACCTTCTCGATAGCAATTACTCAACTATAGTGCCTCTTCTCCAAGTTCAGCTTCTTGGCTATATGTTCAGCTAGATTTTGTAAAGGGAGAAGGCTTGTTTATATAGAGGAAGGAGGAGAGGTTAGGATCCCTATAATAATGGGGGGAGTCCTATATTCAAAGAATGTTCTAAAAACCACTACCTAAAGGAAGATATCCGTGGCTTATCAAGTTTAACCACTTGCTGTGACTCATCCCTGAGGTGGTTAAAGGAAACTTCCGCCTCCAATTTGTTAAAAAACATTCCCAAAAAGGCTGGCGTGGGCACAACAAAGAGACAGAGTGCCAACTAGTGCGGCCTCTAGTGTACATCCTCCACATTGGCACGAGGGGTGAACTAGCTACCCGCTCCAATGCCAAAACATGGGTTTTTATGGGCTTTCTGAGAAAATGTTCAACAGGAGAAATGATGTCATTATGCAGAAGGATGCAAAGAAGGTGTTTGCAGAGTATGACACTGCTCACAGGTCACAGGAAAGACACTCCAATATGCAAGGCGAGGGATTACAAGGACGGCGACAAAATGCTATGTAATACTTCCCCATAGCACACCCTCTACATAAATCAAGGTGATCAGAACTAAAATTTGGCACACAAGTGGTGATCTCCCGCAATGTCCTCAAGGCCCCATGATACATGTGCCCCATCCTATGATGCCAAATCTCGCACAACTTTGAACTGCTAGATCTGTTGTCGGTTCTGTATTGGGTGCTGTTACTCAATGCCATCAGGGGATGGAACTAGAACTCTTACACCTTAGCAGGGCGCACACCAATGACTGTAGCTGAATCAACTAGAGTTCCCCGAGGATATATGAGCACCTTCCCTCTCCTGAACAACACCTCATACTCTCTGTCCTCAAGTGCTGAAACATATATCAAATTCTTCTTCATTCCAGGCACATATAGAACATCTGACACTTTCAAGGGAGGTTTGGGTTCCCTATCAAATGTCAATGTCCCCACACCGACTGCTCTAACAATGTTGTCATCACCAAGTACTACCTCGATATCAGTATTACTCTCTGATAGCTCTAAGAAGTACTCCCATACTCCTCTCATATGGCGTGAAGCACCACTATCAACATACCAAATGCTAGAAGATGCTCTGCTAGTAGAGGAGAGTGCACACTCCCTCTGAACCTGTATGGTAGGTGATCCTGAACTAGAGGTCTCACAAGCTATGAACCCAAACTCCCGATCAAAGCTCTCCGAGAAGCCTTCTATCTCTATAGAAGCTGCCATGGTTTTCTCTTTCCCTTTTGTTATCACTCCACCAGATTCCCAAGGCTGAGGAAGGAATACCAATAGAGGTAACCACAAACCAAGCTTTTGACTTGATAGCTAGCCCTATCAAGTCAGAGAGGGCTCTCTCCAAAAGGGTCACAGCCAGGAGGGTTGGAGAAATTAGGGTTTTAGGCTAGATAATGAGTGCAGGGGTTGTTTTAAATTGATTTGGTTGGGGAAATCAGTGGATAATGGAAATTAGGTCCAGGGAAAGCTTAGTTTAGGGCTAAAGAATGAGGGTTGTAGAGATGAATGGGGAAAGGTAGGTATAATGTCAATCACTTAAGGGAAATGATTATGGAATGATTTTAGAAAATGTAAGGAGGCTGAGGGAAGCATAAGAGATGTATTTATCTCAGACATAAGATATGAAACAAAGTATGATCAGTTACCCAAAACATAGCATGGCTATCATGTATTATGAATTTCACACTTATAAAAGATCATAATATAGAAAAATGGAAATGAATATGAACAATACATTCAAACATATGTCACTGAAGAAGAAACAATTAAGAACATTCAATACCACACGTATCCCATAAATATAACTGTAACTCCTTTTGTATTAATGGCAAAAAACTGAGTACCAAATATCCTAGATCAACTAAACAAAATGAACTGATTCCAATTTCCAACCACTATTACATTGAATTTATGCAATTTATAGACCAATTTACAAAATCTGAGGAAAATCTCAGATCCATAATTATTTCAAACAAAAAAAACTAATTCCTAACCTCTAGGAACCTAAAACTATTTAAAAATAAATGAATTTCTTGCTTAAGTATTTGAATTCATGATTTGGAGGAATTTGGAGAAACCTCCCTTGCGGATTTGCACCCTGAGAACAGGGATACATGTTAATAATCTGTTTTATTGAGCTGAATCGACCCTTTTTTCCTGTGATTCGCTATTTCTAATGTGCTGATGTAGTGGGGCAGTCTAGGACACGAACCTCAATTTGCTGATATGCTGACGATGAGGGGTATGCTTGCAGATCTGCTGTGGAAACGGAGTGTTGAACGCCTTTGTTGCCTCGACTCGACCTTTCTGCATTTTTATTAGCAGAAATCATTTTGTGCCTTGATTAAACCTTTTCTTAAGAAAAACAATGAAAAACTCATTATACCGGACCTGGAATCCTTTAAACTTTAATTATGTACTGGCATCACATCCATGCACTTCACAACCTTTATAATTTAGTTTAAAAAGAATACAATCACGATGTGATGCGATGGGGAGGTGATGTGGAGGGTAGATGACATGGAGGGGCCGTGGGACCAGACGACAACACATATCGCAACTCTTAGCATTAATTTATAAGTGCGGGGAATGTAAAATTTAAACACAATGAAGTGCGGCGCGTGGGGGAGGAGATGAGTCACTTGGCAGGGAAGAAGTGGGATCGAAACCACAACGCATATCACAACTTTTAGCTTTTAGTTATAAGCTATGGGAGTTAACTTTTAAAATTTGCGATGTGTGGGGAGAGGGACCCACTGGCAATGTGGCAGATTTTTATGAATCAGCGGAAATTTTTTAAGCGGTAAGTGTATTATGAAGTTTATGTGGTATAACAATGTACTGCGACGGTTATGAAATGGGGGCGGAGCTGTGGAGGTGGGGCCGACTTACCATATCGCAAATTAAAATGAATATACTGCGGGCACTCACAAAGGTAAGTCAAATGTGATATGATATCAAAACATCGACGATCACATATTTTAAGTTTTAGTTTCCAATGCTAAAACACATAAAAGTTGCGAAATGTGATGAGGGCCCCACTTTGATCACGCTCGGGGAATTGGAAGTGGAGTAAGAGAAAAAGCGATGAAAAGGTAAGGTTTTAATTTTTTTCAAAGGAGAATGAAATGGAAAAAGGAAGTGTGGAGGGGAATGGGTCCCACATCATATCACATCGGTGATTTTATAAGTTTGGCATTTGATTTGTTATAACAAACTTTACGATGGCGATATGCGATGAGGCACAAGGGGTCCCACCAATGGTTTGATCAGCTCTTGTTATATATATAATATGTGATATATATAACGATAAGGTCTAAAGTTTATATAATACGGCTGACGATGGGTAGCGGAGCTTATAACCTTTAAAAATTTTGGACTTTTACATAAGTGGGTTTATAAAATAATAAGTCCTGAAAGGTTATATATGGGTTTTGGGGGTTAAATGGGATTTTAAATGGAATTCAAATCGCTAAACTATGTGTTTTAAATATATTTTAGGCTATATAGTAAATGAAGTTTGGGTTTTAACTTGGATAATTTAGAAAATGAGATGAAATGTTTGGATATTGGGGAAAAAGGTGAAAATAGTAAAAAACGAAGTGAGGTTAATGATAATGACAGAGATGAGGTGAAAACATATCAAAATAAGGTGGGGTGGGTGGGATACAAATAACAGTGCTAACATCAGCTCCAATTGGGGAAAACAGCTCCGATGGAGGTGTTTAGAACCGCAGATCTATGGGAACTCAATTATTAGTGCCTTATCCATTGGGAAATGGAGTCCAATCTGTAAACTAAAACTGAAAACATACTGCAAAATTCAACCCACACTAACAGATCATCAATGCCTTAGGGCCTTCACCTCGGGCTTCAAACCTTGATGAATTCTGTCAACACTTGTTGAAAATAAAATAAAGTCAAACTGAAATGATACCAACCTACTCTAATCTGCTACACAATTGTTGATTAGGTGAAATGATCCTTTCAGTGTAACCAATCCAGGAGATGGCTACTTACTGAAGTCCCGATCTCACTTTTCTCAAGCAGGCATAATGATGTACATGTAGGCAACTCATGATAAAAGCTTAAAACAAGACTTATGCTGACAAACAAAACAACATTCATTTTCTCCAATGCTTGAAAAATATTGCTGAAGGGATCTTGAAAATCCTGAAGCATTACCTTGTCTTGAGATCCAACAATAAAGATACAAGTACTCCCTTCATTCTAATTTGAAAGAACACTTGTTTGTTGATCGATAGGAAGGCATAGGGAAGTATAAACTTATGCTATTTGAGTGTTGGCTGAAAATTCCTTAAGCATGAGAAATTTTGACTCAATCTCTGGAATTTTGTCTCTCTCTGGTTCATACTCCTCAAATTCATATTCTAAGTCATCCTTAAACAAGAAACATTCTTCAAAATTATCAAACATGACAGCCCTATCATCCTCATGAAAGAAAACAATATTTGCTAGCTGATCTTCTTGCAGGGAATCATCATCATAAATTGGCTTACTCTGAAAAATTTCTTGTATGGCTTCGTCAATCTCCTCATCGAAATTATCTTCAGATTCATCATACTTAGGCAAATCAGTTTCAGGAGAAACTTCATGAAATATGAACATTGAAAAAGGAGATTGTCTTTCTTCATGATGATCTATAAATCTAGTTTTAGGACTATCCTCATTTAAACTTAGATTTTCATTTTAAAAAATGGAAGAAGTTTTACCAACACATTCTTGAATATGTGAACACTGCAAACCTACTTTAGCTTGGGCTGTAATATGGCTTTTCAGGAGCTGATCTATCCCATCTTCAGACAAAGGATAATGTAATTTTTGTTTTCTTTTGATAACACATTGATTGTCTTCTTTCTCTCCTAAAGATTCACAAGGATGTTGAATATCTTCTTTAACCTTTAATTGATCAACTTGTTGTACTGCTGCAAGAATTGTCTCATGTGGAAAGTATTTATGAACATCAAGACAATATACATCATCTTTTTCTTCTATGAGAGAAAACACTTGCTCTTTTTGGTGATGAAAAGGATTGTCATGCAAAGGCTCAAGGATCTCTTAATCCAAGGAGGAAACTACTATTTGTTGTTGGGAGGAAAAATCATATAGGGCTTCTATAATCTCATCATATAGACACTCTCCATCCCCATAAAATTTTTCAAGAAACTCAATGAAATTATCAGATATCTCACAACAAATATCAATCATTGACATGGAAGAATTAGAGATTTGATAATTTTGAAAGAAAACTAAATGAAAGTCCTTTAAAGAATATAAACTAGCAGATGGTAGACTCTCATACTATGATCTCGATTTTTCCTCTAACGTAGCCATAAACATCTTCATCAGACAATCTTCATGAAACTCAATCTTTAGTATATGAATATGCAAATTAAATTTGACCAAATGAAAACTAGCATCTTTGCCATCCTTACCATTAAAATTTAACAGTCCTGATTTCCAATCTATACGAGGAATATGATTCAGAAAACCATGAATATGAGCTCGATTCATAGGAGCATACCTTCGAGCAATCAAATCCATTTTGACAATAGTGAGTCACCAAGAAGTTCTTTAGACTACTGGTTCTTGAACAATGGAGTCGCCATGAAATGTTGATTTTCTGGATCTTTTAGTCAATGGAGTTTCCAGTTGAATGATGCATAACCTTCTTGTGCCTGATCATTGTTCACCATCAACAATTAGATCTGATCTTTGTCGTACACCCAGGAAAAATTTTTCTCTTCGTTCCCCGGTAACGGCGCCAGTCACTAGCAAATTTGGCCCAATTTTCGACGGCCAAAATGTCTCTCTTTCGACACATAGGCGTCCCAAGAGAGACACTTTGAGGCGGAGCAAAATGTGGTTAGCCATTATGTCGCAATTCCGACACTTCAATAAAGTGTCGGAAGAGCGACACATTTTCCGCAAAGTGTCGGAAGAGTGACGTTCACAAAGTGTCGGAAGAGCGACGTTTGCAATGTGTCGGAAGAGCGATGTTTGCAAAGTGTCGAAAGAGCGACATTAGCAAAGTGTCGGAAGAGCGACGTCCGCAAAGTGTCGGAAGAGAGACATTCGCAAAGTGTCGGAAGATCGACGTTCGCAAAGTGTCGGAAGAGCAACATTAGTCGCTATTGCAACGTTAGCAATGTGTTTCTATGGCGACGTTAGAATTGCGTCAGAAGAGAGACGTTATCAATGTAGGTGTCGCTATAGCAATGGTGAAGATATATTTTTTAAAATGTCGCATTACCGATAGAAAGTTATTTTTAAAAACAAAGTGTCGCTAGAGCGACAGAAAAAAAAAAAAAAAAAAAATTCTTTTAAAAACCTAGCCATCGGAATACCGATGGCAACAAAAAAATATTAAAAAATAAAATAAAATTCAAAAGGCATCAAAAGAAAGACCAGGTTTCAAATTAATTTAACCCATTGTTCCAAAGATGAACACTACTTACCAGTCTTTGACGGAGTTCAGTTGCAAGTTTATTAAGAAACAAAGGTGGAGGCAACTCTGCAAGCATTAAAACACATCAATCATAAAATGCGGGACAATCATTAAAGAGTCAAATGCAATAAACATCTGTGCAATCTGTCACGTAGACTCAAAAGAAAACCTCACCCCCAACATGTGGATCTAAATCTGCATCATCAGCTGGAGCTGCAACACTTGACACCCTTGGAAAGGGAATCACTCCATAGCCCAAAGATGCACTTTCATCCACATTAGGTAAAGAGAAACTTCGCACTACTTTAACTGTGTCACCAACAATGTAAACCTTGAAAAGCACTCTACCTGCAACCAAGGTAGAGTGTTTGATTGATTAACTACTGGCCAAATAATTTTGAAAAGTATTGCTGAAAGCATTATGAAACTGAAGATTAAACAACAAAAAGATGAGGATGTTACTTCCATACCATGATTTACAAACTCTTGGAGCACCAAAGGAGGGTCAAGCTCTGACAGGCTCAACTGATCATATGCTAGTGACAAGGCATGTGACTTTGCTGTGCCATCCACTACCAATGGCTTCGAAACTACAAAAAGTATAGCAACATGAACATGTGTATGTCACTAATTATTTTCACCAAATTTGCCCATTATTGTTGTTATCACTATGTTATGCCCAATGGAAATATTTCTAGGATGAAGGGTTTTCGATATGTTATGATTCGGAGAAGGAAGAAAATAATGCCAACTATTTTGAAGAGGATTTAAGAGCTAAATCCCAAATTTTTAAGACTCACTATTTATTAAGAAAATTCTATATTTCCTATCTCAGTATGTTCCTTTAGAAGCTCTAGTCTGAAACTCTGAAAGAAGGATAAAAGCCAATGGTATTGGGTCTGCTATAGTAAGGCTGAAATACCTCATATGAAAGATATAAAGACCAAAAAATTTGAGAACATAATCCAAAGTAGTCTAAAATTCCTCAATTAGTGACAACATTAGCAAAGGTATCTTCAATTTGAAAATTCTACTAAAGATTGATTACATTAGATTGAAGGCTATATATTGTTTTTCTCTGAAATTTTTGTTTGAAATTAAATTTCTTTTAGCAATAATATCGTAGAGTATATGAGAATCAAACGTAGGACTGACTGAAAAATATGTATTAAGACTTGTATTAAATTTTCTTTGATGTTGTTAAGGCTGATCTTAGTATGCCTTGATGGAAAAAATTCATTTGTGAAAAAATATATCATCAAAGGACTATGCCAATGTTCTGGAAATACATGCATTTTATGAAGTTATGAATGGTTCCTTAAAGGAAACATTAAGGACATCATTTATAAAGAGTCCCTTCACCTACTTATACACAAAAATTTCAATGATGAAATCCTCAAGTGATATGTTATCTTCAACAATGCTTGGGCAGTGTTATATGCATCTACTGAGTTGAAGCACACAAGCCATATTGGTATTGGAAGAAGCAATGAAATGGATCAAGTTCATTCAATTTACTAAAGAATGGGTAACCTGTGTAGGACATTTCCTATGATATGAAATGCTGCCCTGAAGTTGCAAAGTTTGTAATGCCATATACCCTATACTGCAGTGATATGTCTGGCATTGCACTATTGTGAGTATGATTGTATTGAATGAGATATGATGAAAAATGATTATTTGAAGTCTCTAGAATTATGGCTAATCCATAGCTAAAGGAAGCATCTCTAAAAATATATCTTGGGTAATTGCAAAAGAAGACATTCAAGTATTTCACTAATATAAGGGATGAAATTCTTATACCTGTGCCAAGAATATTTGGTGATATATATTGAATTGAAGTTTTTGGGACCTATGTTTCCCTTGGAAATGTTTCATTGCATTTTAGAATGCAGGATGTTGTCTTGATGCAATGAACCTTGAAAGATTCCCTGCAAATGTCGCCAGTTGAGATATGCTACCTTAAAAAAGATATAATGGAGTTCATCACATATGTAAAGAGGTCTTATGATTTTGGGAAATTTAATTTTGGAAAGAAAACTTGCATATGACAAAGGTTTAGAAAATATTGGAAGTCTAGGGTTTGTAAATCCTAGCAATCTAGAAGACTTGATAAGAATTCCATAGGGTTGTGGATAAAACCCTAGAGCTAGACCTAAATCCGTGTTTCTGTTGAAAGAAGAAAAACCTATCTTATGCAAGGAAGGAATGAAATCATGTTGATGATAAGGAAAAGGTTGATAAATTTTCCTCCAATAGATCCTTGTACAATGCAGAGGGAAAAGACCCAATATCCTCTCTAAATACAGACTCGTCCTCTATCCAGCATTGAGATAGAGAACAGATTTACAACTTCCACAATGAATCTATGTTGGTAAGTGGACTACAAGTCCATTTATGGATCATAACATATAGGATCAGCTGCATCCTTGACTGTGACTAAACTGCTAAAACTATGAAGAGAACATTGCAGGCTTGAACATGGGAAAAGTAGGCAGAGAAAGATTGGAAGACTTAAGAGACAATGATGTTGAGACTCGAGAAGAGAACAAACACTTGAAAGAGAAGTTCCAAATGTTCAACCAGAGGATGGAAAAGATGGAGAAGCACTTTGAGACCTCTACCAAACTATTTCCATTACTAAAGAAGAAGTTTTGATGAATTTCAAGATTCTCTCATTACAGTCATTGTTGCAGAATCATTGAACATTGTTGGACAACGTGAAGGTCCATGTTACAGGAATACGCCTTGTAAAGAGTGTAGGAACTATCTAACAATTAAAGATGCATTGACTTATTTTGTTGGCAATGAGTTAGGAAATAAAAAAGGGCTTGAAAGACAAGTTGCTCCCAACATTGACTCTCCTAAGATGGGAGAGTGTCTTATTCCTCATTCAAGTACGATGGTAGCAGAAAATTAGAATGTTGAATTATTGTTTTGGACTCCTGATATAGAAAGAGTATCTGAAGAGAAATTTCTTGCCAACATAAGTGAAATATATATCATAAGTATCTCAAGGATGGATTTTATCAACTCGGTGCCATATATATCATATAGCCTTCATATTTACCAAAGAAAAAATGAATAAACATGATTATTTGACATTTATTTCTTTAAGTAGTGAAACAGAAAGAAGGGATAAAAAGTTTAGGATAAGAAAGTATGTTCAAACCTGTGCTTTTGAAATTCCATAACAGCCCAATTAAGACTCAATTCCTCATCAACGGGAGACTCTGTCCCTAGAATATTATTTAAGGAATCTAGTGGCTTAAAAAATACGACATCTGAATCAAGATAAACCCCTCCATATCTGCAATTTTGAAAAAAAAACATAAAAACAAGTTAATGGAAGCACCTTCTTTTACAAGAAAACTAGATAAACAAGGGAATAGACATCATGGATCCTTGTAAAGAACATCAAATAAAAATATGAAAATATGGTCTATCATCTTCTCCATTAGCTTCATAATGGACGTTTTAAGGTACAAACCAAAGCCCAGATTAGCCAAAGCAAATACATGTAGGAATGAGTGCTCATAAAAAAAAAGAATAGCCAAACGATACAACCCCAATGAACTTTAATTACAACCATGCTAAACTCATTTAAAATTTTCAGTTTGCTCTTAATAAACAACCAGCTCATTCATGCCAATGCTTCAAAAACCTTCAAAAAATAAAACTACCATATAAGCCTCTCCCTTTCTCTCTTGTTCATGACATATGCCTTAGTGAATTTGATGGACTATCTTAAATATTCCTTCAAAAATTTCTCTTTCTATTATTATAGATGCAGATTTTTCTCATGGGCTATACCAGATTGTGCACAATGCTAAAGCTATAACTGAATTAGAGGTACCCAAAAAGATGAACTACTCACCAGTCAAATCTGTACATAACAAAGTTCTGATCAATCAATAGATTCCAGTGAACATATCAAAATCTCATCTCTTTTATTACAGTATTTCTCTACTTAAGATCATAATCACTAGTTGTGGGGCATAATGTCAAAAATTTGTTTATACATTTTTCTCAGTACTGTGCCTGATAATGTTTTAAAAAAAAAATATAAGATGCCATGTTATATAACTCTTTTTATTCTGTCAAATTCATAACAACCTAAAGGGCCTGAACATGAAAATAAATATTAGAAAGAACATCCTTGGTGCATTATTTATTTTAATTTAGGATACCATCTCATCGACGATATCAATGGTTGTGTTTTTTCATGGAAATGACATTCACTGTGAACGACTGACCAAGGTGACTAATTAGATACATATGACCTAGGCATGCATATTATATTTACAATGATAAAAAGAGGATCATGCAACCAAAAACTAGTGCACAGGATGGACTTGGTCCTCTTGTTATATGTTATCGCTGGTGGTGGCCATGACTTTACAACATCAAACCTTGTTAAGTGTTCAAAAATGTGGCCACTAAATGAAGTAGTTTCACACCATAAATCAAGGTTTAATACTCACAGACTTTCTGGTGCATTGTAGTAGCTTTGGAACACCTTTAGGTAGGTGTCAAATTTATGGTGATGTATGGTGTGGTCTCATTGAAATGGTTTGGTATTTCCTTGATGGAAGATGGGGTCCATGTCACCATGTGAAGGATCCAAATGCACCCACCTGGTCTTCAAAGCTTGCTAGTGTTTTGCAAGAATTTTGTGGGGTTTAAGCCCTCAGGGTTGGTTGAATATATTGACACCCGCAAGAAACTTGCAACAATGTTTAAAGGTACATTAGGGTGTCTTTCATGTTGGATGCTCTCTTTTCCTTCCGCATCTTTGTAGATGTTGATCCACCTTCTCCCCCATAAGTAGGCAATCATTCAAATCTGCAGGCATGGTGACTTTTTATTTTCTTTCATAAATGAATGTTGCTTCCTTTAAGTTGTCTCCAACAGTAGTGATTTCATCTCCAATACCATTGTCTTCCACTCCCATGAGCACTGTAGAAGTCCTTTCCTAGGCAAAAATACTGGAAGATTCTATAGATCTAGTTATCTTTGTTGCTATGAGCCTTTCCAATCATTGTTTCAAATAGCTGCAATGAAAAATTCTCCAACACCAATATTTTCACAAATTTCTCGAAGGGGTTGTCTACCACGACCAACTAAGAAGCTTTTTTCGATTCGCTTTTAGTCTCTTTCAACACTTTCAACTAAGCAGATCATGACTGATGGGTACGTAGTTCAGATTTCCAAGTAAATTCCCATTGGGTCAGTTTCCCATTACATGTTTTCATCCTACAAAGGATCCATTTGCTTTACAATTCCAGGGTAGTTCCACTTCTCCTTTTCAGAATATCAAATGAGGCCTTACCTCAACCAATCTAGAGTACTCTTTAATGGATCTACATGTTTAAGGAATTTTGTTTCTGCAGGAAAGAGTCATCAGCATCATAAAAATCATGTATATTTCATACAAAACTAGGAAGGAATATTCCCATCCCTGATATCATTCTAGAAGACTTCATATTAACAATATAGCCTTGCATAAAAATCAAAAGTAGCAAGAGAACAGACCAAATAATGCATACTATCCTCAAGAGCAGGTGATTAATGAAGGATCCATAGACCTTACAAGTATTTCCGATCAAAATAATAAAACATAACCCTCACGATGACAAGATAAATCTGATTTCGTAAAAGTTAGACTACCTCCAAATAGGCTTGTGGCATTTTGGTTGTTGAGTCTCGAGCGAGAGAACGAGGGAGAGAGGAGTAGTAGAGAGGAGGAGAACAATGGTGAGCGGATCATGAATCTGTGTGAAGGAGGTGGTGGTAGATGCACACCACCACATGCTCGACTGCCTCTCCTCTATCCTGGCCTAGGAGCTTCTCCATGGCTAGCGAGTGGTTGTGGTGCATTGTGAAGAGATATGTATGTCTGGTGGACTTGTTCGTCAGAAGATGAAATACTTGCATTTTCTAAGAAAGCGAATGAATACAAAGCCATCTCATGGTCCAATTCATTTTTGAGCTCCATTAAGAATTCTTTGGAGGACAATTAGAGGAATGATTCCACACAAAACCAAGCGTGGTGCTACAACACTTTCTAGGCTAAGGGATTTTGAAGGGGTTCCCCCACCATATGACCGAAAGAAGAGAATGATCATTCTAGATGCTCTGAAAGTGTTGAGGATTCAACCAGGTCACAAGTATTGTCTTCTACGAAGGCTTTCCAAAGAAGTTGGTTGACATCACTATGACACTATTACGACATCAGAAGGGAAGAGAAAGGCAAAGGCTCAGGTATCATATGAGAGAAGGAAGAAATTGGAAAAATTGAGATCAAAAGCAGTGGAGTTAGCCGAAAAGCAGCTTGCCCCAGAGATGGAGCTCTTAGCTTCAATAAAGTATTAGATAAGCTGCATGTTGTGCTCAATGAAGCAATAAATTTTGAAAATGACAAGAAAATATTTTTGAAGATGAGGTTTTTGACTAGAAAGATATTCATACTTTATTTATTTAATGTCTTGCTTTTGTAGCTGAATGAGAATTTTTTGGTAAAAAAAAAGGTTTCTGGCATTTTAAAAAACCCCACAATTTAATTAAAAATACACCCATCAATAAAGCAGCTAGTTTCAAGTCTTTAGAGCAATCTTCATGGTTGATTACAAGGTTACAAAACACCAACAATGACAGTAGAAATGACTATACAAGGGCTTGATAACAATACAAGGGCATAAAAAAGAGTTCCCAACTGTCAGATATCCATTGAATGTTGATGAAGTTCTGTATCCATCTCTACATAAAATCATTAAATTAGTGCCTCTTCATATAGGTAGAGACATTAAGATGAGTTCATGGTCAAAATGTGTAACTCACATAGCAGAGTTTTCATGTCTTTTGTCATGTATAACATCAACTGATTTACCATATATAAAATATTACATATTTAAGTGCTTACACAAAATTTTTGTCTCTACTGTTGACTGATTGAGTTTGGTTTGCTTAATGATATTTATGCTTGCTCTGTTAGTGCCCATAGTAAAGCGCATCAAATTTTTTGATACTTAAATAAAAATGTTTTAAGACTTGTACTTGGCCTTGGAATTGGTTGAAGGTATGCTTGGACACTCTGCTGTAGCCTTTCACTATAAATTTTTTAACTTCTGGGAATTTAATCCAAGGACTAACATGAACCAACGGACTTCTCAAATCACAAATATACTCTTTATAGAAACTCAAAAATAATTACACTGTTGATACAATAATAATATTTACATTTAAACAACTTTCTCACATTCATGATCTGAGTATATAGTGAATTAGACAGAAGTAAGAACTTGATAAGTAGCAAGGAAATGAATGATTTGGGGTCTGTTCAACAAACCCTTGAAGCATAAATAATGCAATAACGCACCCTAAACCCTGTATTGCAATTTTCTCCGTCAGGAAACCCTTTAAGCAGCAAATACTCGAAAGCCCATTCTCTGTTAAGAAAATCGCAATAGGGGAAGTAGCACCAAACAAGAGGAGTGGGAAAATAAATAATAATAGGCCGCCAAATTAAATTTCCATTTGGTTATTATATTTTTAAATGTGAAACATGGAGATGTGTTTTGTAGATTATTTCCTAATAAATGTAAACATAAACCTTCCACACAATATTTTTATTTTCCAGTAGAGTCTATTACAAATTAAATGATTTAAAATTTTATTTATTGCTAAATTTGGTGAACAATTTATTCTAGATACACTTTTAAAATAATAATATCTATCAGAATGGATAAGAAATAAAAAGTAAATTACTTTAATCAATGTTTGTTTCACTAGTATCTTAAATAAATACTTAAAAAATTATATCCTAGTTGAAGAGGTAATAGTTGAATATTATAATACCACTTTGTAATCTTATAATCCCATGTTTACTATAAGAGATGGAGAGAATACATTGGCAGATAATTTTCGAGTATCAAAAAATGCGGAAAATGGATGATGAGTTTGGTGGGGGACCTAGGAAATTAATAGGCCATTTTTTCTCCTATGAAACTCTTTTTTCTACCCAAAATTCCCCGTATAGATAATGAGCTTCAAGATAAAAATCCCATAGACATGAAGAGTGTCATACGCCTTGTTAAAAAATTAGTAAATGAAACTGTGGATCTAAAAAAGAACTCTAGATAAGATACCTCTATTTAAATAACTTACAAACCATTTAAATAAATTTGGAGGGCTTGGTGGATTGGGGGTTTGGGGTTAGGGTATGTAGGTGAATTTAGGGGTTAGGGGTCAAATAATGAGTTAGTAGTTAAGGGATTAGGGATTGTTGGCTTAGGGGGCCCGACCCGAATGCGTTTGGGTGGGTGCACTCAACCGAAACGACCCGACCGGGCCGGGCGCCCTCAAACGAAACGACATGGCGCGCCCGACCGAACGAAGGTACAAGGGAGAAAAGGGAAAACGGGTCGCACAAACGTGCACAAGGCACCCATGCGGTCACAACTTAGCAAATTTGATACGACCGCCCTCAAACGAAATGGCTCGTCCTGACCCGAACATGTTTGGGCTGGTGCCCTCACACGGTGCACACGACCAAATGAAGGCATAAGGGAGAAAATGGAAACTGGGCCACACGAATGTGAAAAAGGCACCCATGCAATCACAACTTAGAAAATTTGATACGGCCACCCTCAAACGAAACGACTCGACCCGACCCGAACGGGTTTGGGCGGGTGCCCTCACACGACGCGCCCGACCGAACAAAGGCACAAGGGAGAAAAAATAAAATAGGCTGTACGAATGTGCACAAGGCACCCATGCGGTCACAGCTTAGCAAATTTGATATGGTCACCCTGAAATGAAACGACCCAACCTGAACGCATTTGGGTGGGTGCCCTCAAACGAAACGACCCGACTTGACTAGATATTCTAGGATGTAGTATCCCTTTAAAAGTCAAAAATTACTATTAAAATCTCTGCTACAAGTGTGGAACAAGATTAAAACTTAACAATTGTGGTAATTATTGCTCCTAATAAATTGAGGAATTTTGAAAATCTTGGGGAATTGCATGTTGAAGACAACTCCACATGGTCTCGAGCAATATGGCCATGCTAAGAGACCAAATCAAACCTTGATAAAAAAATGCGTGAAGCATGAGAGAGAATGTTAGTTTAAGCAAATGATTTTGAGCTGAAGTTGTTGCTACAACTAATTATTTGATTAATGTGTCACCAAGTTTAATTTTGGGTGACATGAAACTAGAGGAAGTTAGAGTGGAAAGAAGCCCTCTCTTACACATATTAGGTTTTTGAAGTGTGAAACATGCATGTATGTGGCTAAAGTGGATAAGACAAAACTTGACAACCTATCTTAAGAAAAGGATTTTGAGCTGAAGTAGTTGTTGCAAATAATTATTTAATTAATATGTCACCAAGTTCAATTTTGGGTGGCATGACACTAGAGGAAGTCGAAGTGGAAAGAAGCCCTCTCTTACATGTCTTAGGTTTGTGAAGTGTGAAACATGCATGTCTGTGGCTAAGGTGGATAAGTTAAAACTTGACAACATATTGGTCAATTTCCTTGACCCTTTATTGGTTATTCAGAAGGAGTATGAATACACCACTGTTAATATCAAGGTAACCCCTAGCAGATCAAGGGCTACAAGTTGTAGTTTTCGTCTGAACATCAACATACCACAACCATGGTTACAACCAGGATATGTTTTTTGAGGAGGAGAAATCTCATCGAGATCAACATCAAGAATCCATTGCAAAAAAAAAGTACAACTTGTGGTGATTCCAGATGAGCATAGATGAATAGCTACAATAGATGTCGAATGTGGAAATTATGGAGGAAAAATATGAAATTCATCTTCCTTTTGCATTCGAGCGAGAGGAAAATCAATCATCAATGAAAATTCAAAATTTTCAAGCTGAGCAAGATCAACCAAATTGGGGGCAGAGTTTGGGGAACCTTCGTAAGTGAATGGGGCCTATGTGATATGGCTATGAGTTATCTACCCCCACACAATCTGATATGAAAATAGTAAACATTGTAGGCATAGGGTTAATTAACCCCACACATAGGGATTACATAGGTTTTGTTCCCACGCCACATGCTCATGAACTGAAATCTCTCTTTACTGTCAATATGTGCATATGCAACAACAAGACATCAATTCAATTTTACTGGTTGTGTGGCTATAAGAACCATGCTAGACATGTAATATTTCCAGATAATGAGGATCGCAACATTTTCTTAATCTCCAGGAATTATGGATTACAAAGGTTTTGTTCACATGCCTCCACCCTTCTAGATTCAGCTTGCAGGCATATTCTGGGATTCCAGAGGAGATCTTCCTCCACCCAATAGCCATGATGGATTCCAGAGGTTTTGGTTCCACACCTCAACCCTTCTATTTAATTAGGAACCCTAGATAACCAAGCAATAGCCATGCTTAATGAAAGGCGAAGGGCTCCAAGTCTTGCAGCTCTATCCCACTGTTGTCTGGGCCTGAGCTCTACCATCAGCATGCTTGATTTTTTCCCTCGATTTCTTCTCGCTTTTCAACGTTCCTCCCTATATTATTTCCTGATATCCCCTCCATTCCCACTGCGTTGTCTCTACTTTTTCCCTTGGTCCATTGGAATTATACCCCTACAATCTGCATTTATGTCGAGTTGGATCATTCGTTCATCACCAAGCATTGTTTCATCACTATGTGTTGTTTGGTATCATAATTTTATTTCAGTGGTGCGCTTCCTATGGTAGTGGCATTGCGCAATCATTCATTGAATATGGTAAAACACTCGGTAAAGGGAAAGGTAAAGCACATGAATCTGTTCATTATGTTGTGGCACATTGCAACATGTCTGCATATGTGTATACATGAACATATTTGACCCCTTCCAAAATCAATAAATATCTAATATCAAGATGAGTTGTGGAAGAAGACACTCAAATATGAGTGTATACCCTTTAGATGTTGAATATGTCATGAGTACAAACATTTATATCACCATTTTTTGTTGGTAAATCAAATGAAGTACCTTGAATCGGTGTCAGGTCAAGCAAATAATGGCTTTACAACTATTGAGCATAGTCATTGTAACCCTAAACATGGCTCCTCACATGACTTGACCTAACCTGATTCACCTGAACGTGTTTCCTTGGGTGCCCTCATAGTACGGCACAACCTGAGCCGGCCCGACTCGAACACATTTCCTTGGGCACCATCACACGACCAAACCTAACTTGACCTGCCCGAACATCGAAGGCATGAGGGAGCAAATGGAAAATAGGTTGCATGAATGTGTAGTATAAGGCACACGGGTGGTCACAACTCAAATTTTTGATACAACCACCCTAACATGACCAAACCCAAACCACCTTGACCCACCCGAATGCGTTTCCCTGGGCGCCCTCACGTGACCAAAACTGACCCAACCTGACCCGCCCGAACACGTTTCTCTACGCGCCCTCACACAACCCGACTCGACCCACCCCGACCCGCCTGAACGCTTTCCTTGGGCGCCCTCACATGGCACGACCCGACCTGACCCACTTGAACGTGTTTCCTTAGGTTCCCTCACATGACCCGACCCGACCCCACTCGACCCACCCAAACACGTTTTCCTGGGCGCCCTCACACGACATGACCCGACCCAACCGCACGAACGTGTTTACTTGGACAACCTCACACGGCATGACTGGACCTGACCCGACACAACACAGGTGGTCACAACTTAGCATTTTTGATATGATCACCCTCACATGACCCGAATTGACCCAACTAGCTTGAACGTCGAAGGCACGAGGGAACAAACAGAAAACGAGTCACACAAATGCGTTTCCTTGGTTGGCCTCACATGACACGACCTGACCAGACCGGACCTGACCTGACCCACCTGAATGTGTTTCCTTGGGTGCCCTCACAATATGGCACGAAACGACCTGACCTGACCTGAACGTGTTTCCTTGGGCAGCATCACATGACTCGACCCAACCCACCCGAACGTGTTTCCTTGGGCGCCCTCATGACACAGTCCGACACGGCCTGACCCGGTTGGACATGTTCCTTGGGTGCCCTCACATGACCCGATCTGACCTGACCTGCCCAAACGCGTTTCCTTGGGCGGCCTCACACGACACGACTTGACCCGACCTGACCCAACCCGACCAACCCGAACGTGTTTCCTTGGGCGCCCTTACAATACAACATGAACCGACCTGACCTAATTCGAACACATTTCTTTGGGCACCATCACACAACTCGATCCGACCCGTACGAATGTGTTTCCTTGGGTGACCCTCACACGACACGACCCGACGCGACCTGCGCGAACGCGTTTACTTGGACAGCCTCACACGACACGACCGCACCCAACCCGACACAACACGAGTGGTCACAACTTAGCATTTTTGATATTACCACCCTCACATGACCCGACCCCACCTGAATCGACTCGAAATGACTAACCTGAATGTATAAGGCACGAGGGAGCAAACAGAAAACGAGTCACACGAACATGCAATACAAGGCACACAGGTGGTTAGTACAACTTAGCATTTTTGATATGGACAACCTCACACGACCCAACCTGACCCGACCCGACACACCCGAATGCGTTTCTCTAGGTGCCCTCACATGACTCGACCCAACCCGACTTGCCCGAACGTGTTTCCCTGGGTGCCCTCACACGACCGGACCGGACCCGCCCGAACATGTTTCTGTGGGAGCCCTCACATGACCCGACATGACCCGACCCATCCAGACACATTCCTTGTGTAGCCTGCCATGACCCGACTTGACCCGAGCCATCCAAACACGTTTCTTTGGGTGCCCTCACAGTACGGCACAACCCGAACCGACCTGACCCGAACGCGTTTCCTTGGGCGCCATCACATGACCCGTCCCGACTTGCCCGAACATCAAAGGAATGAGGGAGAAAATGACAAGCATGTCTCACGAACGTGCACAAGGCACACGAGTGGTCACAACTTATCATTTCTTATATGACCCCCCTCACATGATCCAACCCGAATGCGTTTGTTGTGGCACCCTCACATGACATGACCCGACCCGACCAAACGAAGGGCACATGAGGGGCGGCAGATGAGAAAAATGGCAAAAACAAGCAAGGTCACCAGCAACGTGCCAGTGGCCACCATCACACGGCTTCCGAACCGACCTAACTCGCCCAACACACGTTCCCCTGGGTGCCCTTACACGACCCGACCTGACTCGACCCGACCCACCTGAATGCGTTTCCTTGGGCGCCCTCACACGACCCGACACGACCCTAACCGACCGGACATGTTCCTTGGGTAGCCTGCCATGACCCAACTTGACCTGACCCACCCAAATGCGTTTCCTTGGGCGCCCTCATAGTACGACACGACTCGACCCATACGCATTTCCTTGGGCTCCATCACACGACGTGCCCTGAATCGACCTGCCTGAACGTCGAAGGAATGAGGGAGAAAATGACAAACGGGTCGCACGAACATGCACAAGGCACACATGCAGTCACAACTTAGCATTTTTGATACAACCTCCCTTAGACGATCCAAATCAAACATGTTTCCTGTGGCACCCTCACACGACACGACCCGATCACTCGAATGAAGGGCACACGAGGGAGAAAACAGAAAAAGGATCACACAAATGTGCACAAGAAACATAGGCAGTCACAACTTAGCATTTTTTATATGACCACCCTCACACGACCCAACCCAACCTGACTTGACCCGCCTAAACGTGTTTCCTTGGGTGGCCTCACACGACACGACCTGACCAGACCAGATCGGACCCAACCCAACCCACTTGAACGTGTTTCCTTGGGCATCCTCACAATATGGAACGACCCGACCTGACTCGACCCGAACACGTTTCCTTGGGTGGCATCACACAACTCGACCTGACCCACCCAAACGCATTTCCCTGGGTGCCCTCATGACACGACCCGACACGACCCGACTCGGTCGGACATGTTCCTTGGGTGCCCTCACATGACCCGACCCGCTCGAACATGTTTTCTTGGGTGCCCTCATGGTACAACACGACTCGACCTGACCCGACCCGCCTGAACGCGTTTCATTGGGCGCCCTCACAGGACAGCACGACTCGAACCGACCCGACCCGAACGTGTTTCCTTGGTCTCCATCACATGACCCAACCTGCCCGAATGTCGAAGGCACAAGGGAGAAAATGACAAACGGGTCGCATGAATGTGCACTAGGCACACAGGCAGTCACAACTTAGCATTTTTGATACAACCTTTTTTAGATGATCCAACTCGAACACGTTTCTTGTGGTGCCCTCACGTGGCACGACCAGACCTGCCCGAACGAAGGGCACACGAGGGAGAAAATGGAAAAAGGATCGCACAAACATGCACAAGAAACATAGGCAGTCACAACTTAGCATTTTTGATATGACCACCCTCACACGACCCAACCCAACCCGACCCGACCTGCCCGAATGCATTTCCTTGGGCGGCCTCACACGACATGACCTAACCTGACCCGAACGCGTTTCCTTGGGCGTCATCACACGACTCGAACTGACCCACTCGAATGCGTTTCCCTGGGTGCCCTCATGACACGGCCCGACACGACTGGACCTGGTCGGACATGTTCCTTGGGCGCCCTCACATGACCTGACTTGACCCGACCCACTCAAACATGTTTCCCTGGGCGCCCTCATGGTACAACATGACCCGACTCGACCCGACCTGAACTCTTTCCCTTGGGCAACATCACACGACCCAACCTGACCCAACCCACCTGAACGTCGAAGGCACGAGGGAGAAAACGACAAATGGGTCGCATGAACGTGTAGAAGGTACATGGGTTGTCACAACTTAGCCTTTTTTATACAACCTCCCTCACACGATTTGACTCGAATGAGTTTCCTGTGGTGCCCTCACACGACACGACCCGACCCACCCGAACAAAGGGCGCACGAGTGAGAAAATGGAAAAGGGATCGCCCAAACGTGCACAAGCAACATGGGTGGTCACGACTCAACATTTTTTATACGACCACCCTCATACGACCCGACCCGACCTGACCCAAACCACTCGGACAAAGGGCGTACGAGTGAGGAAATGGAAAAGCGATCACACAAACGTGCACAGGCAACATGGGTGGTCACAACTTAGAATTTTTGATACGACCACCCTCATATGACCTGACCTGACCTGACCCAACCCACCCAAACGCGCTTCCTTGGGCGGCCTCACATGGCATGACCTGACCCAATCCGACCCTACCTGACCCGCCCGAACGTGTTTCCTTGGGTGCCCTTAAAATACGACACGAAACGACCTAACCTAACCCAAATGTGTTTACTTGGGTGCCATCACATGACTTGAATTGACCCGAACGAATGTGTTTCCTTGGGCGGCCTCACACGACACGACCCGACCAAACCCAACTCGACCCGCCCGAACACGTTACCTTGGGCACCCTCATACGACCCGATCACACGACCCAAAAAATTGTTCCTAAACCATAAAAATTATCACATGACTCGACACATTGTTCCTAAATACTAAAATATAACTCCCAAACATTGTTCCTAAACTCTAAACCCTAAGATTGTTCCTAAACACTAACACTTGCCTCCTAAATGTCGCAATACCAACACTTGTCTCCAAACCGTCGCAATACTGACACTTGTCCAAACTGTCACAATACCGACACTTATCTCCAAATGTTGCAATACTGACACTTTTCTCTGAAACGTCGCAATACCAACACTTGTCTTAAAACTATCGCAATACCGATGCTTATCTCCAAACGTCGCAATTCCGACACTTCTCTCTGAAATGTTGCAATACCAACACTTTTGTCCAAACCATCGTAATAGTGACACTTATCTCCAAATGTCACAATAGTGACACTTTTCTCCAAATGTCTCAATACCAACACTTGTCTCCAACCATCGGTATAGCGACGGTTGTGGGCGGGATTTGAAAAATTGATAAAAATTATGGAAATTTCCGACAATACGTCAAAAGTGTCGGAACTAAAGTGTCAGAAATTTGACCAAATGTACTAGTGAGTATGTTATCACTCCACCAAATTCCCAAGGCTGAGGAAGGAATCCCAAGAGAGGTAACCACAAACCAAGATTTTGACTTGATAGCTAGCCCTATCAAGCCGAAGAGGGCTCTTTCCAAAAGGGTCACATCCATGAGGGCTGGAGAAATTAGGATTTTAGGATAGATAATGAGTGCAGGGGTTGTTTTAAATTGATTTGGTTGGGGAAATCAGTGGATAATGGAAATTAGGTCCAGGTAAATCTTAGGTCAGGGCTAAAGAATGAGGGTTGCAGAGATGAATGGGGAAAGGTAGGTATAATGTCAATCACTTAAGGGAAATAATTATGGAATGGTTTTAGAAAATTTAAGGAGGCTGAGGGAAGCATAAGAGATGTATTTATCTCAGATAGAAGATATGAAACAAAGTATGACCAGTTACCCAAAACAAAGCATGGCTAGCATGTATTATGAATTTCACACTTATAAAATATCATAATATAGAAAAATGGAAGTGAATATGAACAATACATTCACACATATTTTACTGAAGAAGAAACAATGAAAAACATTCAATACCATAGGTATCCCAAAAATATAACTGCAAATCCTCTTGTATTAATGGCCAAAACTGAGTACCAAATATCCTTAATCAACTAAACAAAATGAACTGATTCCAATTTCTAACCACAATTACATTGAATTTTTGCAATTTATAGATTAATTTACAAAATATGAGGCAAATCTCAGATCTAGAATTATTTCAAACAACAAAAACTAATTCCTAACCTCTAGGAACCTAAAAATGTTTAAAAATAAATGAATTACTTGCCTAAGTATTTGAATTCATGATTTGGGGGAATTTGGAGAAACCTCCCTTGCGGATCTGCACCTTGAGAACAGGGATAAATGTTAATAATATGTTTTACTGAGGTGAATCAACCCTTTTTTCCTGTGCTGCGGTATTGGTAATGTACTGATGTAGTGTGGCAGTTTAGGACGTGGACCTCGATTTGCTGATATGCTGGCAGACGAGATGAGGGCTATGCTTGTAGATCTGTTATGGAAACGAAGTGTTGAATGCCTTTGCTGCCTTGACTCAACCTTTCTGCCTTTTTATTACCAATAATCCTTATGTGCTGTGATTAACCCTTTTCTTAAGAAAAATAATGAAAAACTCATTATACCAGACCTGAAATCCTTTAAACTTTAATTCTGAACTGGAATCGCATCCACTAACTTCGCAACCTTTATAATTTAGTTTACAAAGAATACAATCAGCGATGTGATGCGATGGGGAGGTGACGTGGAGGGTAGATGATGTGGAAGGGTTGTGGGACCAGACGACGGTGCATATCACAACTCTTAGCATTAAGTTATAAGCGCGGGGAATGTAAAATTTAAACATTGTGAAATGTGATGCGTGGGGGAGGAGATGAGTGATGTGGAAGGGAAGAAGTGGGACCGCGACCGCAGTGCATATCACAACTTTTAGCTTTTAGTTATAAGATGCGGGAGTTAACTTTTAAAATTTGTGATGTGCAGGGAGAGGGACCCACTAGCAATGTGGCAGAGTTTTATGAATCATCGAAAAGTTTTTAAGCGATAAGTGTATTATGAAGTTTATGTGGTATATCAATGTATTGCAAGGATTATGAAATGGGGGTTGTTACATAGCAATTTGTCACCGTCCCTGCAATTCCCCATCCCCCACAATTGGAGGGTTCATTCCGTGACCTGTGAGCAGTGACATAACTTGAAAACACTTTCATGGCATTACCCTAAATATGTACTTTCATTGCCCTGAAGACAACTCCTTGTGGAAAACCCTAAAAACACCCCTTTTTGCATTGGCGTGGGTAGCCAGTTCAGTACCCGCGCCAATGGGGGAAATCCTTCAAAGAGGGTGCGCCAATTGGCACTTTGTCTCAGAGTCGCACTCGCACCAGCCATTTTAAGGAGTGTTTTTAAAAAATAAATGGCGGAAGTTTCGTCCTAACCAATTCATAAACTGGTATCTAATTTGAGTTGGGAGGTTTGGCTCCGAATCTCCATGTAGAGGAAGTGGTTTTCCACCTCTCATGGAAGCTTCCTTGAGGATAGGGCCAATCCCATGATTATAGGGATCCCAACTCCCCTTCCTCCATCTATAAAAGCTTTCTCATCTCCTTTAAAATCTAGTCTCCAAGTTCCCAAGAGCCATCAGAGCCTTATGCTGTAAGAGCCTTGATTCATTCCCTTAAGGCCAAATCCAAGCAAGGAGATCATTGTCGAGACATCCGAGGAGAGAGGTTTGTCTCATCCCTGACAAGATTTTTCGAGATGTGTTCCGCTGGCAACCCTCCGAAAGAGAATTCAGCGTCAGAGCTATGGTTGTATTCTTCTTTGATTTATTAATGATAAGCGACTATTGTTTATGGTTCCACTCTTGTTCTTGATGATGATCATGAGTTATGTCTTCTCTGACTGACATATAGTTGTACGTACTGGATTTTACGCTTGCGTTTATTTTGTTTCTGGCGTGTGCAGGTGTCCGACCACGAAGATCGTGAGGATTGTGATTTGCCAGAGCTAAGGAACGGGAGCGCTACTTTCTCTACAAGCGACAACGTTGGATTCCAGGTAAGCCTTCATCGCTAGTTGGTTTATTTGCAATTAGGAACCTGCACTATAGCATGAGCGATTGTTGCTAGACCCAGTCTGACTACAAGGGATCGCCTCACAGACCGCAGAGGATTCTCTGGCAATTAATATGATCTCTAGGTCTGACAACCCATGGCTCATCCCTTCACCTGAGCAGGTTACTGAGTTTGGAGAATCGGTGCCCTTAACTCCGG